>JARQSV010000736.1:320834-351435 GCA_030142285.1 Calameuta idolon | reverse complement strand
CGAACGGATGCAGATATTTGACTATGACCTTTCTCCTTTATTTTTATTTTATATAAAAGAAAAATTGTCACTTCTTTTCCCATGCTCTTTCACTTCCCCCATGTACCCTCATCAAATTCTTAAACAGTTGTTTCCTTTTGCTTTTTCAGAGTCGAATTCTCGAGGACGCTTCAATAATGTGCAACTCCTGGTCGCCGAGGCACAACGTGAGTCTAACCCTAACGTAACATATAATACAATTATACATTGTACAATCGTACAAAAAAGTATACATACCCTGTGTAAAAAAAATAAACGATAAACTTTTTTTAACGTACAAAATATGCATGCAACGTCTATCGCAACACCATAGACAAAACACCCTATGATTTAGTACTGTCACTTTCCTATTAGAACGTTATAATAATTATCTTCTTTCCCATTTACCTCAGTGAGGACTTGGTCGAGATTATACTTTTTTGTACAACTGTACGTGTATATAGCACATGTCGTATTATTATATATCAAATAAATCGAAAGTATTAATTATTCAAAATTATACCTGTAACTTATGCCCGATTTATACGTTAATTATATGGCTAGAATATGGCGTCTGGACAAAGTGATCGCGCGAGAGTCGTCAATTTCGACTTATATACAGCTGAACTCGGTATCTCTGTACATAATACATATAAAGAGACAATCTTGGACGAGCTGATAGTAGACAGTGCATTCGAGGTATGCAAATTCCGGACATAAGATCGACTTCACGAGGTATCTCAGTTGGGTTAAATGGAGTGTTCGGAAATTTGATAAATCAATTGGGGGCACGACGTCTCGACGCTTTCATACGCTATTCGAATTTATTCGATTAGAGGACTGAGATTTTCATGTATAAATATACATATCCCTCATAACGTCTGATCCAATTACAGGCTTAATTTACCTGATCCATTCGAATCTCAATTATCAGCGCGTTACACACATACAATATAAAAGTGTCACTTTTGTCTGCAGACCTAAAAAAATATGATCTGGATAACGAAGATAAACAGCTATTACATAGGTACATTCACAGTAACGTCAATGCACCATTCAACCCATCCGAACACTCAAGTGTCCCTGTCTTCTTGAAGGGGGCGGGGAGGGGAGGGAGGCGGGGGGTCCGACTTGGATATATCGAAGGGTGAGAAAATAAGAAGGGTGCGAAATTCGAGGGTGACCTAAGCGAAATTGATTACGTACCTTAGATCTATCTTCGTGTTATACAGTACAGTAAAGATCTTTGTATCCGACGAATACTTGTATAAAATTATGTCTCTTTAAATGATACGCTTGTCTCTTTCTCAATTTTGTATTTTATATGTGTACAATGTATTTAGATATGTAGAGGCGAATAGATGGGAGAGAGGGTAACGCTGTACGAATTTAGCCATAATATTTATGCTTTACGGAGCCCACGTAGTTACCGTAGCAGCCCCGCATAAACTCGCTAACTCGTGGTTACGATTATGGCCAGAAGTAAATTGATTATTTAGATATACGAGGAGGGCGCACTGTGTTGCCGGTAGATACCAACCTGCGGGCTAGCTTGAGTGTCGTAAAAAGAGTCAAGTGTCACTTACGCTTTCTGCGGATATCGTCCGTGCACCTGGAACGCCTCTTCTTGGTCTCTGGTCTACTACTAGCCAAGCACTGGTAGGTACAGGTACAGGTACGGTGGCTCTGCTAGAGTATCACCGTAACATAGTCCACGGTTAGCAATGAAGTTTTGCTAATGGTAACCGAAGACAATCACTTGGTTTTCCATTCATCTGTCACTAGCAAGAAGTCAATGGTACGATTTTGGACCCAGGGTCTATGCGGATCCTTAAACCGGTCCTGGGTTAGGAAATATTTCGAGATAGTCTGAGACAATCAAAAATGCATGCGACGAATACGTATATTCGCATTGCAAATCAGGTCCATTCTTTTTTACAAGAATATTTGAGAGGAACGTATCTGCTTTTGGTGAACGTCACGTAAATACGTGTATCGTAATTAGGACGAATAATCGGTTTAGTTAGGTGAATACGTGGCTATACGTATTAGCGAGATAATCCGATAAAATTCATCGTAGAAGAATCCGTCCTGTGGTTCATACCAAAAATAGTCGTCAACCTAGACGACGTCTGCTACGACATGCAGATAATTGTTAGTGCCGTCTAGCGGGAATTCTGTCAACTGTCAGCTTGCCTGGTGCCGTTTTCATTTATTCAGAATGCGACGGACGATCTCGCCCGCGAAATTCCCGACGATGTGGGTTAACGGACTGAAATAACGATAATCGTCCCAATTTTCTCATTCTCCTGGTTATACCTCATTTGATCATCAATATGGACAAACAAGGTTCCAATTGACGTGTAAATTTTCTTTTTCATTCTAATAATTCTTGTTGTAGAAAAGATGCTGCGCGTCTATCCAGTTTCCACTCTACGTCCAGACTCTAGTTTAATGCATCCGATTTGTCCAGTCTGTCCAAATTGAGTGCTGACTGTAGGTGGAGTCCTTTGTCATTGGAGCTGGCTGGAGTTTCGCTCCTGAGATTAAGTGGCGCCATAAGATCCCCATAAATGGACTGGTAATACGATGGTAATTGGTCAATTCTTTAAGGCGTTGCTGGGCGGACAGCTTCGAAAAATGACTCCATTAGTACCGGTTAAGTAGGGGGCTAACTGGGGTCAGCAACAAGTTTGCCAAACGGGAGAATTGTACTATGTCTGAGGCAGGGTGGGTTCTCTTGTTATTCTTCAGAGGCTGCGGCTGTACGCGTAGGAACGCTCGTTCTATATGGTCAAGTTTACACGGACCAGAGCCAAGTCCCTCCTGTATACGTTAACTGTAGTTCTTAACGAGGGCAATTCGTATCTGGACGTCTGAGAATCGTGGTGAGTCTCTCGGAGAGAGACAAGACAAAGATTGAAGTGAGATGGAGCAACGTGGTTCGAAGCAGCAAGAATTCCCTTGACACCATCCTGCAAACCCTCTTACCCAGGATTAATGGGCCTCAGGCACTTTTTGGATGGATCTATATATCTCAAATTAACGCTTTCCTAGTCTTACGCCTTGGTACTTGGGTCGACCTGGGTAAAGAAATACTTGGGTTCATAAATAATCTAAAGGCGACTCGCCACGGTTTCGTTCCACCGTTCCATTTCCAATTACCAGTCACCGTGTATACCTATATAACTAGTCACGACCAATATTCACGATGGATACAGTACGCATGTTAATAGATCGACAATATATTGCATTAAAAAATATTATTGATAAACTGCAATTCACTCGTATGACTTACCGCTTTTTTTTCTTCAGTACACTGGACCCTTTCGTGATAATTAATTTATGTACTTTTTTTTTTGTAATTGCAGGGCGACCTGTTTGGAGGATTGAACGGTGGTCTTCAGGATGGATTATTGTCAAGGGCGGAGGCCCTTGCCGCCGATTTGGGAAAGCACAATGCGGGGACTCCAATGCCCTTAAAACATGATCCGGTATCAGTTTATCATCATGGGGCACATATGCCAACGCCACATCCCAATAATCGGCCACATCACCAGGTACAATCACACCTATTTGTGAGTCTTCATTGATATTACTAGTTACCTAGTAGGTGTTACATATTAATTACTTACAATTCGTACGGGACAGGGACGCTGCTCGTCGGCCAGAACCTTCGTCAGAGTCCACGTGTTACACGCATGCCCAGATACCACGCACTCCCCGCTATGAAGTAACATAAGGAGAATTACACGGTTTTGGATCTGTAGGCAAAAGTCATAGCGATTAAACGCCAGGAGGTCACCCCCTCCGACCAAGGGTTGTCAAACCCCCTTGGAATTGGTTACCGTGTAGTTTTACCCATTGACGCTGTCATATTTCTTGTTGTTGTTTATTTCTGTCAATTGACGTTTGTCGTGACCAGATGCGTGCTGGATTTTTATTGCTGCTTCCACCCTGACGAATTGAATAAATACTGTCCAGCAGTCATATACAGCTACTAGTTGGAAATCTATATGAGCAATGTATGTTATGGGACACCATAACGAGACTCGTTCCTGCACATAGCCTCTCTACGCATGGGATATTCTCCTCTAACCCTACCATGGTCTGTCATCCTAATGATGAAATATCGTTGGGGAGTATTTGGCACGGGGGACAAAAATCAACCCCTCGCCCCCCCCTCCACCCCTCCACCCCTCTTCCTCACCATTTTCCGCACACCCTCCCACGCCGAAAACTACCCGGAGTCGGGACAACACCGGCTTCACCGCCATCACCGCCAACACCCTCAACTCCCTCGTTCTCGCCCATCTCATTCCTCTTTGGGCCCATGCAATTCCGATATAACTATCCGCAGGAAAAGGACAGACCACCCAGTATAGCCTATACCTAGGGGATAGGTATGTATATCGTTCCAGAGAATCGCAACCCTCGCAACCCACGAGCAACCACCCTCTACATATACTGACTACTAGTATTCTTGATATATATACCCTTACGCGACATATAGGTTATAATACTACCCTCACGAGTATTCCACCCAATGGGTTACGCTGATGTCACCGGGAACCTTAAGAATATGGGGATGTTTTCTTTTTTCTTTTTTTTTTCTTTGTCCCCCCCTTATTCTCATGCTCATCCCTCTCTAGTGCTGGCGAGCATTTTAAAACCCTCCCTTAGGGCGTGACCCCTCTCCCTGTAACTTAGCAGTCAAACCTCCCTCGAGCTTATAGAATGCAGAATTGTCGTGACTTTCTTTAGGGACTTTCTTTTATTTTTATTTTTACCCCAATAAAAGAACGACGGCGAGGAGGAGGGGTGGGGGGCGGGGGGGGGGGCGTTACTTTTATGATTTTTTGCTACCACCCTTAAATTTTATCTGTGCCTATAAGGGTCCTTTATCGTATATTTTATCTCTGAAACCCGCACCCCATCCCCCCCTCTTCTTGATAGTCTTATCATTATCATCGACCTTGAGAACTTTCTAAGGAGTAACGTCATTCACTATATACTTAAGGGATTCTCCGTGTCATCCGACAAGTCTCAGTCCAACCTGCCGTTTAGGGTTGGAAGTAGGTAAAAAAATATGAAGGGAGCTCATAAATAATTTGTAAGGGGTCGCGCGCCGCTGACGACGCTCTGGCGCCCGGCACGTGCTGCATAATTGTGCGTGTCACCCACCCTCTCCGCCCTTATAACCATTTTTCTCATGTGTACTAGTATACGCGCCTGCTTCATTCCCCTGTTGCTACATTGTCTCTCTTGACAGTCACAATCGCACGTGCTCCTCGAGTAGCACTCGAGTTACACGCTTTTTAAGCACTCGACTACGGGAACAACCCCCAATAATACGAAACGATAGATATTCATCCTACCACAACATACAATGCAATTTTAGGTATATTTGCAGTATTCAGGTATGCCAAAATTATTTTTTTTGTATTTGACAATATGTCAGTATCGCACAAGTGTAATACGTATACACGTTAGCAAGCATGTTTTCCATGGTATATGGTGTAAATTACAGTGCTCGAGTTGTCTTTATCGTAGGATGATTCGGGCGTGCGCGCCCCATAAATTCGTTTTGAAACGTTATAAATTTTCTATGGGGTAATGAGAAGCTCAATGTAATCTTATCGTTAGTGATAGTAATTTTTCTTATGGGCTCGTAATTCCTTAACGCGTCGGGTACTTGTATTATCGACTTGGTTGTATTTATGGGATTTTTATTTTATACACCCTCCACGCTATCCCGACGCTTTGTACACGATTACGTCTATGATGGCTGTTCAATAAAACTCCACGTGACTCGTAATGTTGATACATTGCTGTCTGGATGGATTTTGTACGAAAAGCATTTCTACCTCAAATTTCCAGCCTTATGGCAGCCGGCATTAACTCTCATACATTTGATAAGCGGTCTATACAGATATGAGACGTAAGTGAAATTCCATTTTACGAGAACCCATGGGAAGTCTCGAAAGAATCTGGAAGACAATACTGATTACAAAGACAAGGATAGATGAGGGAGTAACATTCTGGCACGCGAGCAATGTAGCCAGCAGTGAAACGATCGTGTTGAGAAAATCCGAGAATCCCGACTTTTCATCCCCTAAAGCTACGGGGGTAGGGGCTGATGCCCGTGGGAGAAAAATATATCTAAGGGTGTACAAGGACGTTGAGCTGTACCATGGTATAGTATGGTACAGTATGGTATAGGGCATGGGTATGGTATGATGTTATCCCATAAGTCTAAGAAGAATCGTGAGGGTTTACGTCGGCTCAATCGAATCGTAGTTACAGTTGAAGCTGGAAGCCGAGGCGGAGCCTTATAAAATAACATAATTTAATTTGAGCGAAGATAGACGGATCTCGGGGTCGAAGGGCGCGTGCCAGCCAACTACCCTACCATAGCCGGTGAGCCAGCCAGCCACACTCTCATCTAGCAGTATCGTAAGGGAGGAATGGGCCGGGAGCCATAGTAAGCTCAACCCCTAATCGCGACTCGATGGGAAACGGCAATTGAATTATTCAAGTTGGCGCAAGGCCGTTGCAGTGGTGAATAAAGGGAATTACACGGTGCCCTTTCGGCACAGCCGATCTCCCCTACGTCAGGATTCAGACATTTTTGTACTCTTTTTTTTTTTTTTTTTTTTAAGTGAAACACCCGACAAACTACTCTCAATTGATTTATCGACGTGCCTGTAATTCTAGAGAAAAATTGCCACTGGCTGTCTCATTCGTCCGATACTCGTGTTACGATCTATATTGATAATCCGTATTAAAGTTTTTTTCTTGTGTTATGTGTATTAATTACGATTTTAGATATGATGATTACTATGACGTAAAGGATCGTCGGTTTAATACAAGTTAGATTATTTTGAATTGTCGCAGATGAGCCATCCTGGTATGGAGAGCCTGGACATGCTGGACCCGGCGAACTCGATGACGACACTAACGCCAATGTCAGACAGTGGTGGCGGCGGTCCGGGTCATCACGGTGGGATTCACGGGCCTTCGGTGTACGGTGGAATGAATGGAATGATGGGTCATCATCATCACACGAACATTGGAAGCAGCGTGCCGCATCCTCATCATCATCCAGCAATGGCAGCAGCGGCGGCGGCCGCTGCGGCGGCTGGTCTTCATCCAGACGCCGACACGGACCCCAGAGAGCTGGAAGCATTCGCCGAGAGGTTCAAGCAGAGACGTATAAAGCTGGGCGTGACGCAGGCGGACGTCGGTAAAGCTCTGGCGAATTTAAAGCTACCGGGCGTCGGGGCGCTCTCGCAATCGACGATATGTCGCTTCGAGTCGCTCACGCTGTCCCACAATAACATGATAGCTCTGAAGCCGATTCTTCAAGCGTGGCTAGAGGAGGCCGAGGCTCAGGCGAAGAACAAGAGACGCGACCCGGACGCCCCGTCGGTCCTACCTGCTGGCGAGAAGAAGAGGAAGCGCACCAGCATCGCGGCCCCGGAGAAACGTTCGCTCGAGGCTTACTTTGCTGTACAGCCTAGACCCTCTGGCGAGAAGATAGCCGCCATCGCCGAGAAGCTCGACCTCAAGAAGAACGTCGTCAGGGTGTGGTTCTGTAATCAGCGACAGAAGCAGAAGAGGATGAAATTCGCAGCTCAGCATTGACCCGAGGGCGGCTTGTGACAGCAAAACTGACTGTACCCGCCGCCCAGTCTTGAACCTAAACCTGAACCCTTGAACGAATATCAGGGCTGGCCCTGAAGTTGACAGTTAATATTTTTATTTATTTATTATCATTGTTTTACGCTGTACCATTTACTTTAAACCTCATTGTCAAGGGTTCGTTTACGAAGGTTCTGACCAGGTGCGGGCGCACGAGTCAATGTCACAGGCATTGCAACACGGCGTCTCCAATGAACATCCTTTTTGACACCTGCAGGTTTACTCGTTCGGACTAACGTGTCGAGGGTCAATCCTAAAGGCTTACCCATAAGATAGGGTTAATCCTGCAGATGTATTTTCCGCTGAATCTGAGATGTATTAAGCGTTTTCTATTGATGCCGATGATGAGTTCATAATCGCGCGAGCACAGTGTAAATCCCTGTTGCCTGGTGTCTTCCTCGATTCTATCGTGTTTACTTTCTCATTCGTTTTTCTTGCTCTTCGTTGCGAGAGACGGAGGAAGATATCAGAGAACTCGACGGGAGATCGGAAAAGTACAATGTAATGCATAAAGCTATAAAGTAACGTATTTGTTATAGAGAAGTCAAGAGGAGTAAAAAAAAATTAATAAACGCGAGAGAGAGAGAGAGAGATAGTCGAAAACGCTTGGAGGATAAAACAACGGATATAAAGATGGAGAACGAAGCCGTGTGAGTGGGAGCTGATGAGAAAATAAAAACACAAAGTGATATTAATCCTAATTGACGATACGAGGTAGCTCGCGTGACGGAGACAAATGAAACCAAAGAAGAGGAGAAAAAGTGGCATAGTGACAGTACGATGTAAGTCTACGTAGTGATATTGGACAATCAGTGAAAAGACTGTATCATATAAATATTTGAAGCAATACCGTAGATTTTAGGGCGAATATTACATTATAGCAAATGCGCGCGCAGGCCTCTCATTTCATAAAAAAAAAAAAGAAAGAAAAAGGTAAATAACGTAACGTAACTTTTCTCAGGCACGTGGCCACACAGTACACAGCATACACACGGAAGAAAGGCGTACACAAACATTTGTACCCAACACCAAAAATTACCTCCGTGTCCAATGATAATTCTAGGGGAAAAAAAAAAAAAAACCAAAAGAACTTTCTTATCCGAAAATCATATCTGATTTCTGTTCTTGGCTGAAGTAAGCACTTTCGGTGGTGTACTGAGAATTCACTTTAAGTCTCGTATTAAAAATTACGAACACAGCTGAACATACTTGATTTCCGTTGGAAACGGATTTAACGTGGGTTTTCATTCGTGCTTGTTCTCAAGCAATATGTCATGGAGATTGCAGTGAGAGATGGAAGTTTATGTAATAATAATTAATGCGATGAGTAGCGAATGGTCATTTTTAATCTGTACATAGTTAGGCTAAGTATTTTCTAGTCGAATTATAGTCGAATTAAAGAGACACCAGAAAGTCATACTCTGCGTGCAACCACGAAGAGTCACCCGGTTACTTTCCATTGGACGTTTCCTAAAAAAAAAAAAAAAGAAATTGGCAAAAAATAAAATGACAAACTCACGTTCGTATCCCAAGAAACGTTGAAAATTGTCCAAAAATTTGCCCTCTCTATTAGTTAGCTAAGAATCCTAGTGCAATATAGCCTCTGGTGCCGTTTCATTTTATCATAATGATTATAGAAATTTCTTAAGGGACGGTACGATATATTGTTGTCGCTCGTTAATGCATTGTTTTATTTATTTATCTCTCAAAAGCTTTCTCTTGTACCTCGTTTGCATTTATATGAGAAGAAGTAGCGAGCGAAGAAGAAAGAGATGACTATTTGATACTTATGATCTGACTGGTGGGATGCCATTAATAAAGCGACAAAAAAGTATTCCGTATACAGGTGTTAGACGGTTCAAGCGCACCGCCTGAAACTGGCTTTACCATGGAGATCCAATGCACGGAGCTAACTTCAGTCAGTACGTTTGACCTGCCTATAGCCTTATATATTAAAGACAGGGTAAACAAAATTAAGTCGTGTCGCGAATGTGCTTTTATTATGACATTAGTGGCCAGGCAGTAATACTATCTATCATTGAAGAGCGATAGAATGAATTAATGATTGAAAAAAAAAAAGTTGTACGAATGAAATGAAACGAATAAACGAAATCAAACGTAAAGGCATACATACCGAACGATGTGTGAATATTTGCGGCTCTAGTCACATAGAAAATAGAATTGAGAATTCCATTAATGGTATCCCATCGGATAAATTTTTCATCCCCAATAATAAGGTCCATACAGTCAATCTGACCACCATAACCTCGATTCCCCATAGAAACAACAGAAAGATTACTCTCGACAAATCTTCCTTCCTCCTCTCCCCCCACCAGTCCCTTCCCCACATCTCCCTAATCTAGGCTAATTAATTACACCTAATTTAAATGTTTATACGAAGTTTCGAACGAAGCCAAAACGAATTGTTGAGGTCGTCGCGCCTTTGGGTCTTACTCATTGAATTTCGTGTACCTGTGAACTCACCTTAAGACACCTTTAGTACTCTCGATATGATGACACGGAGCGAGACGAGTATCGTGGAAAGGTTTGTCATTTATTTCACTCCTTTCCCCCTTATTCCTTTTCCTTGTCGTGTACTCCTTCGGAATGACTATTGTCTCTCTTTAATTTTCTTTCCTCTTCTTTTTCTTTCTTGAAACTTATTGCACTCCGTCCACGCACCCAGTTACACCCCTTCATGCTTTACGCCCGAAATTATTTATGGAGCTTTCTCTTTATTCCTTGTCGACGATCGATTCATCCTACTTACAAGCTCTTCACCCTCATCGTCGACCCAACCACCCACCACCCATTCCCAGTCTCATACCTTGCCCTTTGGTTTTCATTTATGTACATACTTCTCTTTGTCTTTTATACCTACCCACCTTACTATGTTCCAGCCCTCCTATAATTATCAGACACGTTACCTCTACCATAAAGCCTATGCAATATCAAACGTAATATTTCTCCCGCGTTCTCTTCTTTTACCCCTTAATTTGTTTCGTTCTTCTTTTTCCTTTTTATCAACGCTTTTCTCTTTTCCACTCGCGTCACTGTCTCGTGCAAACGAAACATATCCAGGTATCGTTCAAGGAGTAAGGCTTCATGCGTGGTTAAACCATTATAACGGTATAATAAAGACGCAGAAGAAGAAAAAAAAGACATATCATAAAAGTATTAATTAAATTTGCCTGACGATGTAGAAATTCAGAATGTAAAAGGGACGCGATCGCGGCCAGCTTGCCGAGAGTGTGACGAAACAGGAGATAAAAATGAGGTTAGGATATTATAATAAGAAGACGTGTAGGTAAGAAGTACGAATAGCGTGGCGACATCTGTCGGTAATTTTTGATAATAGGTTGCAGGGACTAGTCCAGTCTTCTACGTACTTTAACACGGTGCGAAAAACTGACAGCTGTTCCAGCTTCTTCTAACCAAGACCGGTTGACTTTTGTAAATACTCAAATTGTAAATCTAAATCCTCGACTAATCGAGGGAAACGTTCGCGCTGTCACTCACGAAAATCCCTAAAGTGATAACGATGTCTTTAAAGCAAGGCTACACGTCATCTTTATACTGCGGGATTCACGGACCTTATGGGTTTTGAAGACGTTTTATTTGTTTCTAGAAATAAGGTATGCATATATATATATAGAGAGAGAGAGTGAAAATGAAAGAACGAAAGTGAATGAAAAGAAGAGAAAGAGAGATTCCCGTTTTATCGAATGCTGGCCGCATTGGATTGTTGTGTGTGCATGTGGGTGTGTGTGTGTGTGTGTGAGAGAGAGAGAGAGAAAGAGCGAGAGAAGTAGAAGAGAGAGAAGAGATAAACGAGACAGACGATGTGGTCAACATGGCCGTCAGTTTCTTCTCGTTCATTATTCTGTACATATCATGTGCCATAACTCATTTAACGTACTTCGTGTCCAACTTTGTTCCAAGTACCTACTCAACTATAAATACTATATAGTACGATAAAATAAATCTCGATGTTATTAATAAACTGTGGTACCTCTCTTGGATTATTCTCTTGCAACATGGGACAATAATTTGACTCATTGATTCTTTATCACGTGTATCTCCTTTCTCTTTTCATCCTTTCGATCCAGTTCACTTTTCTTTTTCGTTAATACACATCTCTGAGTTATTAATTGCCTCACTGAACTTTCTTTACGTTATTTTATTTTATTTTCAGAATACTCGCACGTAAGAATATACTTTTTATACGTGAAAAGACTGTTAAGGATCCTGTGAAATCTGGAAATCTTACTTTGCTCATGACGTAAGCGAGGATCTGGCTTAAATGTAGTTCACGTAAGTAATAATGCATCCGAGTGAAACCGGTAGGTATAATAGCCATAGTATATCGTGTTACATTGAGCAACCTGTGAAAGCCCCATAACGAAAGGCCTAATAATTTGAGCATGGTAATTGACATCGTTCTCGCTTGGCCCTCGGCTCTCTGGGCTATGGGCCACTTTCCCATGAATAATTCACTGGGTCCGCGGCGCGCGTGATGGAATCGCTAATTTTTCATAATTCCCTTAGTCCCGCTCGCTTATGGTGGTAATCGAGTGTTTTCACCCGATAATCATCTATCCCCTCTTTGGAGAAGTCACTTCGCAATTTGCTTTCTTTCCTCCTTCCCAATTTATATTGATCTATGCACTCCCGATCGGATAATACAGGTTCATTTAAAATTCGATTAACTTTTAATTACCTGTCACTATTATTCGATAATGTGAATCGAAAAAGATTGTTTTGAAAAATTCCTAACTAGCAAAGAATATGATAAACTTTTTTTTATATGGAAAAAAAAGAACGAAATATTTTTCTATAGAGCACGGCACGATTTCTGTATACCCTCCACGTTGTGCACGTAAATGTCCGTAAATTCGGACATTTTTGCATTTGTGTACCGGAAGTTCAACAGATCTAAAAATTATCCTTTGTCTGATCTATTGATCGAATATACATGCACGATTTATGAAAGGAAATAAAACTGCTTCAATTTCTGACAATACAGTACATGCTTGTTAACCAACTATTTCCAAGGGTTTGACAACTTTTCTATGAATCGCGTGACACCGTAAAAAAAAAAAATATTAAAATAAGATAAAAACGAAAAAGGTACCTTGCGTGTAATTAAACATTCATACGAGACTACTCAACAAGATTGTCTATCTGAATCGTGAGCATTAGTGGCAGATTTTTTCGTCGCAGAAAATTCAGATAAAAAATCAAATTACATAGTTGATGAATTTCGAAAGAAAAAAAAAAAGAGAGATAATACCTATACTACACATACTACACGTATGCCTATATCACAGTGACAAGGAGTGGTGCGAGGAGAGGAAATAAAATATTACCATCATTTCAGCCTCAGTCACGACTACCAAAACCGCATTTAATCCCTGACAGGGTTGAATGGCGTCGAGATAATGAGAATGGGTTTCGAATTCTCCACCGACCTCTGACCTCTGACTGATCAAGCATCCAGATAGAATCGATCCGTTCCTACGTCGCTACTGATACGTCAGAAATTGGTGAACCGCATTCTGGAATCTGCTTTCCTCATTTTCTCTACAATCAATCATATGCCTGGAGTCTCAGAAAAAGAAGGGGAATGAAGAAAAACATTATCGGCTCTGCTAATTGCCGTACAACGTAAACATACCTACCCTCGTGCCCTTTGCCCTCTGTCCTAAGGGGTGTTTATTCAATATCCACACGGGCCCCTATACATGGTACATGTATGAATACGTTCAATATATATATAGACTATGTGTAACGTACGTATGTACAGTCTCTGTAGGTAATACACAATATTATACTGTATGGTACAACTACTTACTATACCATAACGTTCATACTGCTAAAGCATTCCTTTTTCTTTCTCACTCGCTCTTTCGCTGCACAGAGCACTGACACTTCATTCGCTCGCTCACTCACTCTCATTTGTAATAGAAACCAGCGGCTTGTTCAATGTACTATAGGTTACGTGTATACATATATGGTACTTATACCTACCATATTATAATATTCGTATTGTCAAAGAATTGCTTCCTTCTCACTCGCTCTTTCGCTGCACGGAATACTGATAATTCATTCGCTCGCTCACTCACTCTCATTTGTAGTACAAACCAGCGGCTTGTTCAATACTACGGGCTACGTGTATATATGTATAATATACGTATGCATAAGCGTGGCCGACATGTGGCAGGCGAGGCTGCGCCTGTAGCTTTTGTTAGAAATCGTGTTTACACTTATTCGTTTCCCACCAGCGTAGACAAACCACCCTTATTCTTACGTGAGGATTTTGCCACTTTCTGGCCCTACGGGCTTCTTTGGTTATTGTACACTGAGCAATTGAATCGTTCAATGACTCGTGATGGGCTTAGGTTAGACTAAAGATACGGTTATCGAATAATTATTATGGGTGTATTACGTAATTGAGGCACGTTTTGAGGTTATTAAATTTCAATCGATCGCGTATCGCGAAGTTAAACGATGTCGGTATAGTAGATTGAACTGGATATAGGTTATGTAATAGTACAGTGAAATTAGTTATTGTATAGTGCAGTTATATTTGCATACAGTATACGTTGCAAGAGTTTATATTATTAAATGGCATAAAGACTGCATATAGGCGAAATAAGAATTTTCTTCTGGGTTGAGGTTGCAGCTGATCTAGAACTGTTTTTTTAGGAGTATCTATGCAGATAACTGGTGAATAAGACACGAAGCGAAGGACAATCAACCCTTGTGGATGAACCCTTGGAGAAGTACTCGACAGAGAATTCCAAGCATGGATATAGGGTTTATGGGGTGGTTTTATTGCAGACTACAGAAATGGTGTCGTTCGGTGGCCTCTCGAATCCTGAGTAAAAGTGTAAAAGTATAAGAACAGGTGGATGGGAGGATGAAAAATCGTATACTCCTGGCCAATCAGAATTCAGTCACCCTCTTGGGTTAACCATGATAGCCAGAAATATACTGTGCTGGTATATACCTATATATATAGAGAGCAACCCCATAGTGCACAACCCCCCTTGTATCTCCCGCCTTAATAGAAACTTGGTAATCTTCTGTCTCATATTTAAGCGGAAACGAGTTAGCGCGACAGAGCGATGCGCGCGCAGCTTCCGTGTTTTACGGGGGTGTTAATGGAGTCGCAGAAGTGGGTCCAGCCACCCTTCGCTAAGGGATGCGAGAACAGCCCCTCGTTTTAATTGAAAAAATATGAACTTTTTTTGCGCCCCGAAAGCACTTTCTCTGGACGATATTAAAAACCAAAAGTAAGATAGAGAGGGAGGGGGAGAGAGAGAGAGAATAATAAAATAAAGCCATAAGCCCACGAACGTTATCAGGAGGGTGAAAAGTCATAGGCCTCTTCTTGGCTAATTACAAAACAGTCGACACTCCGTAGGTTCCTTCTTATGATTTCATTTTTTTTTTTTTCTTTCTTAATCATCCCAACTTCCCTTAACCACTCCTAAGTCTTACCCTGCTTTCCCAGAAGAGCCTTTCCGTCGCTGAAAGGCCATGCAATTTTTTTATTTTTTTTTTTCTTCACCCTTATTACGCCCATTCAGAACTTGTTAGTTCGTCTTTCCGGCGACGGTGGGCATGGCGGCGACACCGTCATCAACCTGCGAATAATACATGGGGAAATTGTAGTCGACCTGATAGATATGTAGAATGTGTGGACAGACGCGGGTGGTATATCGTCGCCACCCATGAGGCTGCATCTGAACTACCTTATTCATATTCCAGGAGGAAGCTCGCCTGCGAAAGTAGATAAAGGGGACTACTTTTTTTTGCAATATAGAATGCACTCACCGCAGCCTGTGACCATGCAGAGTATGTTCGATTTGCATGCGAAACTTCATCTCCAGATCCACGATAAGTCACGGCGATAACAGTAGATATATCTCGTACGTATATCCTGATCCTGTCTCTCCTTTGATATTTCAGAATCAAAGGTTGATCCGTTGAACTAAGACGCAGCAAGAAGCGGACGAGAGTCAAGATACAAAGTAAAGCAGAAGAAGACACTGAAAATTAATGAACAACGCAGACAGCAATGGTAAGATGAAACTCCATGAATTCCGTTTCGAATTTTTACATTACAATATCTCCAATCAAAGTCCCCAGGATATCACATTTACCTGTGACTAGTTGACATGTGAACGATTGACACTGCGCATGCGCACGCCTCTCCTTCTATTCGCGCCATGTTTAACGGCCGTGCGCGTAAAAACAGCTTGTCTTAGCTAATCAAGGCCTTCCTCAGGTATAATCCTGGCTTAGCGGCGACTTAAATATTCCTTGTAAACTCCAGCTTACGGGATTACTAAGTAGCGAGAGCTTTCACCTAAGTAGCATCTCTCCTTGCTATATATATATATATATATCTTGCCGTTTCTGCCCTTCTCGACATGCCCAGCGATACACAAACTGTCCTTCATTATTTCATCGACTTTCCTTATTCTGACTTTTATTACCCTCTCTTTTATTCCTATTCTAAACTAATAGATCATTTGACCATTAAATCTATTTCTATTGTTCTATATTTCTATTATTTCTAACCTCCCAATTGTATATAAAATTACAATATTATAGAATACAATACATACCTTCTGATTACAATGCGTGCGTAACACTCAAACATTTTCAGATATTAGCCATGTATAAGTAAATACTAGAAACATGCTTAGAACCCTTTGCAAAGTATCATAACGTTTCTAGGGACATGTTACTAGGGAGTTATAGGTTAAGTGCGTACGTGTGTACATACAAGCTAACGTACCTCCAGCTGCTATACCACTACCTGGATGATATTGCCTTACAATTAGTAACAATAAAGAACAAAATGAGCGGGTATGCAAAGCTGAGGGCAGTAAAATGATATATGTTCAATATCAAACCATCCGGCAGAAGTAGGTCTATGTAATAGCCGTTCGTCTATAAGAAATCGAGCATTCCTTATCGGCAACTTCAATTTTTCCTTGATAAATACGACTGGAACAAACACAATGGCCGATACCAATGTTAGCAAGTGCCAACCTATGGCATAGAAGGGCATTGAAATTCATATAAGACGTGGCCGGTGCAGGCATTGATGAGGTACGAGCACATGTGTTATACCTAGCAGATTCTAGGTACGTATCTGCGGACAGTAACGTACACGTGACCCATCGACGAAAAATGTATATGGATGATATACGCAACTCCCTCACACGCATTTAATGTGTAGTACCAAGTGTGTATGTTTTGAGAGCGGTATTATATCGAGCATAAAGAGCGGCCTTGTCCCGTGGGGACGCGCCGTGTGCGTGCTTGCTTGCATGCCTGCCAGTTTCGCTACCCCAACTTGGGGTTGAAACAGCAACCCCTAACCCCTGCCTGGTCGCATTCTCTCTCCGCATATAGGTAGTTTATATATGTGTGTATATATATATATACGTGTGTATATTGTACGTGACTATGCTTCGTTCTCCCTTTCGCAAGCTTGCTCGGTCAATCGTTTTCTCTCTTTTTCTCTTTCTTACTCCCTCGCTCACATTTTTTTCCCATAGGTCTGTCTCTCTCGCTCTCTCAGCCCACGTTGGATTGGGGCCGAGCAGGTTGATAATCTCCGCATTATATAAAAGCACCTCTCCCGTCTGTTCTACCCGTTCCTACCGCTTTTTATCTCATTATCGCTTTTCGATATTACCTACCCCTCGCTCCCTCGTTTCACCTACTCTTTGCCATCCCCTTCAGCACTGAGCACTAATCCCTATTACTGTAGTGCTTCGACTCTGGGATTTTCTCCCTTCGGTATCGGCCCGGAAGGATTTTTGAATTAATATCATGATTTTTCTTCTTTGTGTCGATAATGCCTCTCTTTTTTGTTATCTTTTCTGTGGCGGTCTTTTCTAATTTGAATTTTCATTTTTTTTTACGTTTCTTTTGTTTTTGTTTTTGCTTCGTATTATTTTACAGAGACAATACAGTCTGGGTTCCATAAGTACTTATTACTCTAGTTCGAGTTGATGTATAATATAATAATATGAACTTCCAGTTGCCCGTTAAAAAATAATTAACAGATGCATTTATAGAATTAGAAATCGGGCTCATTTTCGATTTTTTTAATTGACGGAGGAGGATTTGCGAAATGAACGAAAATAAGAAACAGACAATAGTCGGCATATGGATTAAAGAATTATGGCATATAAATAATTCCAATTTATTAATTCCTGACTTGCATCCCCCAACAGATTTATGCTGGATGCATTTTTTTATCCCATCGTTTTTCAACAGTGCAAAGCGTAAGCGCATTGTACGCATGGCGAAGGCTCACGTATGAATAAATGCTCGGAGCGTCAACCAATGGCAGCCAGCGTCGGAAAAGCAATCATTGGTCATCGAAATTAATGTCTCCATAAAAATATTTCATTTTCTAGTCCCCGTTTGTTCTCTATTGAACTTTTGACCTCTTACGTATTACAAGAGTTCTTAAAGTTTCTAACGCGTGTTACCTCATTCTCCTCCTTCCCCCATAGCTCCTCTGTTCACATTTCTATTCTTCTTGGTACCACTTTTCTCTTTATTTCTGTCCTCTTCTTTTTTCTTTTTTTCTTCTTCTTCTTCTTCCTCATCACTTCTCTTATACTTTCTCATCCACTCCAACCATCCGTCCAGACTGTACAGTACCCATAGGTACCACAGAAGCTATAGCCAAGATAGAAGACTTCAAATGTCCATGTATAAACCTTAGAGCGATGGACAATTGAAGTAGCGACCACGGCAGCAGCGGTTGGCCTCCTGGTGGCTGGCTGGCTGACTACATGGGTCGCTGGTTGACTGGATGTTAGCTCGCTCCAGGGAATAGCGAAGGGGTAGCCAATACTGTTAAAAGATTAACGCGTTTCTTTTCTAGGTAGTGACGTGACATTAGAAGAGGGAGCAGCAGGTCCTGGACGGTTCGGCGGTTGGTTCTGACAGTCATGGTCTTTCTTCACTTCCAAGATACCACCCACCAACCTCAAGGTAGAGTATCAGCAACCTCAGTACAGGTATCAGCTAGCCGTTCGACTGAACCAATACCATCTTGAGAATCCACCACTACCTGGTCCACCCATATACTTGCAAGCGGAGACTCAACACAGCACTGTCGCTACCCTGGACTTGAGGCGAGCTGCTACTCTAACCTCCTCCAGAAGCTCGACGTTGCTTTCTTCTTCTATCCCAAGTACGTGTATGTATATGTTCTGTACGTAAAGCAACAGTGCACTCCTGTCCCCGCCTATCAAGCCTCTTTCTATTCTAGCAGGACGACGACCACCACTACTCGCCTCTACCATCACTGAAAGGAGAGGAGACGCGGACCAACCCCAGGATACTCACACCGTCCTGCCTGCCTGCCTGCTTCCATGTCTGGCTGCCTACCAACTGCCCACTACCACTAGCTTCTACTCTTCTTTCTCTTCTCTTCGCCGGCTGTCGTCTGTCCACACGGCTAAGTGCCCCGCTTTGATTCCCGTCCGCAAACACCGCAGATTCCTATTGACCGGTCTCAGCCCCCTTGGCTATCGCATTAGCTTTGCCGAAATAACGTAAATCGTTCCCTGAAATTCCCTAGAACTAGTTCCCTTTCACGATACTATATAGCAACAGATAGACGAATACAGCATAGGCTATGCATAGCCTTCATCATCATGGAGGATCTGTAAAATCTCTTTTTTAATTTCATTTCTGATTCCCTGAATTCAGCAGTGGTACTGTGTATATACTTGTGTAATATTCTATGATTCTATTATTGTTGATCCTCGCATTACAGTTTTCTAATCATTTCATAGCTTTGAACCGTCGATGATTTACACTTCATAGACTCGCACTCGCAGTTTTGAATAATTCAATCGAAATCCGCAGAATTCGTGTTCTCGCTGCTGGATTTTCTGATAATGCAGAATAGGCCGTGGTGAAGTGGGTGGTTAGCTTGATGAGCCTGGCAAGGGTGGTTTACAGGTCTGGAGGGCAGAAGGGCTAGAGGGCCAGAGGCCTTCAGGATATATTCGCGGTGTCGAGAGCTTCTGTAGGGAGGCAAACCTTGGCTTGGCTTCACTTCACCCCGTTTAGCTTCTCTTGGCTTCGCTGCAGAGACGCAAACAATCCATGACAATGGACTTTTGTCGAGGCGGGCTGACATTAATTATTAATGTCTTATCGGTAGACATACCGTTACAGGGCTTTTCCTTAAGGTTTCAACCTTGCCTCTCCCACCTTTATCCTACTGAAGGATAATGATCTCCCACAGAAATCCCCCACCCTGGACTCATGCGCGGTTCTCTCATTCTTATAATTTGAAAAAATCTTTCTCTTTCACTTCATCCTTTCAAATTACCTACTGTCTACTAGCTACCACTAACTACCATCAAATATTACCCAGCAACTAGTATGTACTTACTACTGCCTTCTTGATCTTCTTCTTCCTGAACTCTAGCATCGAATAACATATCGGTACCAGTTTGAACTGAGCTTGCACCAGCCTGAACTATTTTTTTTCAGAAGGTGGACATCCATTAGTGGGCTTTGTCCTTGCTCATTGGTTTTTTTTTTTCATTTCCACCCTCTACATCTCTAGTACTTTTTTTTTATCTTTTCTGGCGAACAAATTCTCTCCCTTCCCTTTTCCCTATTGCCTCTCGCCTCCTTTTCATCCAACTCTCCGCCCCAGTCCTCTTCGCCCCTCTGACTTTCACCCTCGGGATCCTGGTCCGATCTCGTGATAGACACTCTGCTGACATCTGTGACAGGAAGCGGATCCTGACCAGGACCAAGCCGATCATCTCAAATTACAAAGGGTATCGGAAACGGATTTATTTCCACGCTCCGTTTCCATTACCCGCTTATCCTCGGCAGGATTTCTCGTCGCAGCGTATATACCAGCATATATTACCCCACGCTCTACTTTATTCCACTACTTTAGTCCACTTTGCCACTAAGCATCAGCTTCCATTCCCTATAAACTGCTTAATACTATTTTATACAGTAGTTTGAAGAAAAAAAAAGTTTTATGTATATCGAGACTATCGGATTCGCCATGATATTCAGGGTTATGTGCATTTCGACGATTTTCCAGGTAAAAATTTAATTAGGAATATCCTGAAGGAGCATCAGTGCCATGCTAGACGAGCATATAACGATATTGCGTGACATCCCCTAAATATTCAGAAGAGCAGCCAGAGTGGCGATGATGGTGTATACGTGGAAAGAGGCTGTGAGAGGGTATACAGAAGATATAGGGAAGAGGGGGCAGAGTAACGGAGCCCTCCGAAAACTTGGCTGCTTTATCTCGGCATTACTCGAAAATTTATTCATATATAATGAAGTAGTGAATAATGAACGAGGTTAACCCCTTGTTCTCTCTGGCGGGCCTATGCCGATGGGACCAGCACTCTCTCTGTGAATGCTGCGCGGAAGAGTAAGAAGTAACAAACACTACGCCAGATTACATTTAACAGCCTGAGTTTGTCGGTGAGGTCCTTACAGGAGTAAGTGAGATTGAGAGAGACAGCGAGAATCGTTCCAAGGGAAGGAGCGAGTGAGAGATCAGATCGCGAGAAAGAGAGTAAAGAGAGAGAGAGAGGGAGGGAGGGAGAGAGTGTAGCTCCGGCCGGAATATATTTTCCGTGGAATTACGAGGGATGCGAGGGAATAAAGCGTACCGTATTTGATTATTACCCTTTTAATCTGACTAGGGGCTGGGGCGTGGCTCGCTGCTCGAGACTACGCAATTTATCCCTTTTACAATGCTTGTAACAACCCTGCGACCATAACCGTCCATTCATATTTTCCTAGAATCAATTCGAGTAATTTTCCATTCAAATTACCCTATCGGTGCCGGAAGTGCTACAGCGATATAGATATATGTGTATAAGTATTTTATATCCTACACGGGAGACAGGTATTGTTCAATTTTAATTCTTAGGAAGTTACGCCTAGCTGTACTATAGGTATCGTATATAGGAATTTGAATTGAAATGAACGTGCACACTGACACGATCCACAGTGCCATAAAGACAATCAGCGCTTTTTCCTAGACTGACTGTCATCCAGTCAGCCCGCCGGAAGGACAGGGAACGGCTTGTGGTTCGACTTTGGCATTATTCATTATGCAGCTCACAACATGCCGTCACCTGCCACCGCAGACTGCCTGCTTGCCTGCCTTGCTACCTGACTATCTATCTACCTAAAGTACTTACCTACCTTTGCTGCTACTAGTCTCTTGGTATACTATCCGCTTCTTCGTAGTCAGTAAATAAATTTCACTCTAACCTGAAAAACGTACATTTTATAAAGATCCGTATCGTGTGCTATTACTTGGGCTTTACTTTACGTATGTATGGTTTAACTTTTTTTTTCCTTTACAGGGAAATCTGACGATACATCAGGTTCTTTCTTTTTGCAATATTGATTAGCTCCGGTTAAAACTATACCTACGTATCACGCCGTGTGACACGTATATCCCTCTTTCTTATGTCTGCACTTTAACACCGTCCTAACCTCGTACTGCTATTCTCCACTCGATCCCTTTGGTGTCAATGCGAGGTTCAAGAGGACAGCGTAATGCTGAAATACTTTTTAAAGTACTTTAGAGCAATTACATTCATTCTCAATAGCAACCCTCTTCGACCGACTGTCACACTGGCCGTTAGTTCCCACAAGACGAGTGTTCGTACTTTGGATTAGAATAGTCACTCCCACGGATCAGAACATCCGAAAAATTTGAATGTGAAATTCGTCATTGTAGATTAGTATATTATTAGCTAATAATATAAGAGGATTAGACGTGATTGAAATGTTTTTGTTATTCTAGCAATCTAAAGTTATAAAAACTCCAAAGCATAGGTATTGTACATCTGTTACTCTTATGAAATATATTTAATCTACGATGCATTTTTTTTACAGGTTGGCAGCAATGATATCACTAGCTGATCCTGTATAAAATTCATGTTACAAATCATGCATTAATGTGGTTTGACACAAAGTATATTTTTCTCGTGTTTCAATGACTCTGCAAGTCACGTGTGACTTATTAAAAATGCTATTCTTATGTTTGGTTATAAAAACAACAGTTCTTACTCACAGATAGGCTGTATAATACAACTCATATAGATCTTACTGAAGTATGGATAACATCCATATAGAATTGATGAATCCAATTGGTAATGAATAACGATTGATCGTTTACTCTCCGTAAAAATAAAGTTCTTATTCAATTCGTAACGGTAGAGAATGTTTTGCCCAAGTGATTCCACGTATAATTTATGTCAATTATAGTGAAAGGTCGTTTCACATGGTTCCAACAAGATTACATCAGCTCCGTAACTAGTTTGACACCTCTACGTATCAAATGTTTCAAATCCCCTAGACACAAAGATCCAAACATACGTTTTCATACATTTATAAAAAAAAAAGCTATCTAGGTATACTTGGTAGTCACTTATATGCCACGTCAAAAGGTAAAATATCCCTATGCAATATGCCCTTCTAAACACGACCAGTCTGAATTTTCTTTGTCCTCGACAACTGCCATGACGTATCCTTAGACTAGATACGAATTTCTTTATGACATGAATTTATAACTCCAAAAATACATAAAAATTTGGGCCCTCCGTATACTTACATTATTCATTTCTTTTTAGGCAGCATTCTTGACGTCAACAATTCTCCTGTAATACCTGCTTAAAGGATTCCGGAGAAGAGTACATAGAAACGTGAGAGCAGGATAAACGAGAGACACTGAGGACTACGATATATAGGGTAGGAGAAGGACGTTACAACTATCCGCCCATGGTGGTCACTGCAGTCGCATTAGTTAGGACTAACAACGCTGGCGGACAATCAAAAGCTGATGGGCCATGATTCGCTATGATAATGAACCATGAATACGTCATGAGTCGAGTGAGCTGGGGACGCCAACTCCTCGCTTCGCTCACGGGGCTCTGATGGTACTGCCGGCCGAACTCGAGGCAGAAGCAGAGGGGCTTTCGACCGGGCTGAGGGGAGGGTTGGGTAGGACATGCTGAAGGGAGACGTGCCATGCCGGGACCATTATGAGAGAACGGGAGGAGAGCAAAGAGTCGCCGAGGCAAGGAGAGCGAGCGAGAGAGTGGTAGAGATTGTCAGAGAGAAGGGGTCCAATGCGCGGTAATGCCTCTGTTGACGCTCGGATTAAACTCCTTCCTACGCACCGAGGAAATTGACCGCGTCTACTCTCTTTCAGTATCTCCGTCTCTCTCGCTCTTCTCGTACTCCTGCAACCCTCTTTGTCGCTCAGACAGCGTTCGTAGCTCTCCTTGTGACACTTTGAATCTTTTTTTCGATCCGCTGTTACGTTTCACTGAGAAAATACATGACGTTAGTTCACGAATAGGGCAATGACTAGCGATTGCAAATGCTCATATCTTTTGGAGTTACTGCATCGCAGTCGAGCCACGTGATCAGTGTATTTCTAAGGAGCCACTTTATCGTAGGTCCAAATTTAAGCCGTGGCTCGTCTTAGTAATCTGTATTTCGTTTTTATTTTTAATAATTATTTTGCTATTTAATCGACTCGTGGAACGTCTTCGAGTAAAGGGATTCTTCATTGAAGCGTTACGTTACGTCAGTGACGTAGGTACAACGGCAGACGAGTCATCGTGGAAATTCGTAGGGTTTCTCGAAACCTCACAGATAGCTCACCGAGCAATAAACAGTATGTTCCAGCGTTTGAGAGTAAAGTGAGCGAATCCGATCCTTGGAGGGAAGGATAGTTCGCATGTCTGCTGCCAGAGGGTGGATACGAGAGTAACTCACGCACCTATGTACATACATACATATGTGCGTGCTTAGCAGCCAGCCAGCCAGGCAGGCTGGTAGGATGGCTGGCTGAGTGGTAGACTGGCTGGTTGGCTGACGTGGGAGGAAGGAACAGTGTGTTCCACCGTTTGAGAGCGAAGCCGAACGAGTTGGCGAGGGTACGAGGCCGCGTGGTCCGCATTGGCTGCTGAATTATAAATGAGCGGAGCGTAAGGGCTGTTGCCTAGCAACCGCACACACCGCGTTAAGACAAAATGGAGGAGCACGCAACTCCCTTTCTCTCTGCCTTTCCCTCTGGCACGCTCCCCCACTCTTGCCTATCCTATTTACTCTCTTGCTTCTTTTTTTTTCCCTTTCATCTTCCTTTTCTACATTGCTATCTTCCTTCTTTTTTTTTTCTCGCTGATATCAACCTAAACTAAACCTCTACAGCGACCACTGACATTCAAAAGTTTCTTCTGCTTCTGTTCTGACCAGTCTTGAAAACTACTCTTCACTCTTTTTTCTGGCTATCATAATTTTCCATTTTTATTACACGCTTCGCCTTCTTTTTCTGCTTGACCTTCGCGTTGCCAAATTCTCTACTTCGTACACCTGGAATACCAATATCTGCATTAGTAGTGTATATATCTATATTATGTATACTCTCTACATATCCTTTTATGGTAGGTACTTAAAAAAAACGTGATGTGTTTTAACACGCTTCTCTGGACCCAGATCGGCCATGTTGAATTATAACGTCACATGCGAGGAAACGTATTTTTCACCTTTCATAGAAACTATCAACTTTCCGCAACTTACTTTAGGTACATTTACTTCCTTGTACGGGTTGACTGTCACCTATTCGCCGTGCAAGCATGTTGAACGTATATGTAACCTGGAAAATGCAACGAAAAAAGTATCTATCTCACGTCTGTCATACGCCTCACACATACTCACCACTCTATTACACGCTTATCACATTTTTATACAATAACGGAGCAGAGGTTTCGGCGGAAAATACATTGTGTTACAGTTTCCACGATCCAAATATGTAACACGGCTGAAAAAGATGAATGATATGATTCGCACTGTTTGACGTTATTTTTACACTTAGAGGTATCAATATATTCCGCTAGATGTCGCCCGACGATAACTTTATTACCCATCCAGGGCCGCATTTTAAAATTTGTACCGGTTTCAAAAATAACAATTCTGTGTCCTGGGCACAGTCCAATCTATTACAAACCGTCAACTAGAGCAGTAATGTCCTTTATTATTATAATTAATGTTCTATTATCGCCATATTCGTCTATCTGAAATCAAATAACTAAATAGCCAGCCAGTATAGCTATTGCCCATACTTTTATATTTATGAGACGGCTCTGTGGATTTTACATTATCGATCGAGTTCGATAAGTTTCAAACTTTCTCACATGATAAGACGTACATTATATTCTTATTGCTGATCTGGATCCGGGGAGCATTAACGAGTTTGTTTTTTCAAAATTTCATCCCTTATACTTTACATTGTAGAAGTATAATAATTCTCGGTACATTTTATCATTCTGTTCCAGACTGTCAAGTTCAGCAAGACACTACCATCAGCTCGAAGTCACTGAAGCGCACAATAATAGTGTAGTATCGTATGATACTTGATAGTGTATAATGTCAGAATGAATAAAAGTCACGGTAGTAACTTTATATCACGTGATACTACCAGTACATATTAGTACAGAATAGTATGAATGAACGGATCTCTATAGCGAAGCTCCAGTGGTGGTCTCTGTATTGGCAATATGTTTACATTACTCGGATAATGAATTCATGCTGCGCGCAGGCCGACATAGTTGCGAACAGGTTGGACCTGAAGAGGACTTAGGATGGCACAGATGCTCTTTTGTCAGGCTGGGATGAACCCATGGGATGTCCCGGATGAGATCAGAGCTCATAGATCGGTAGGGGTCCCATGAAACCCCATAGGGTAAGAACCCCCTTCTAGCCAACCAGTACAATTCAGACTATTCTATCCCGCTCAAATACTCGTTTGCCCTTGTTTGTATGTATTACCATCATTTGTATTTAATCATAAGTCACACATGCCTTAGGGAAACACCATGGAAAATTCCTCCTATATACCATGACTACTTTTCAGTACAAGCAAACACTATGAGTACCAATACCCATGATTGATAAAATTTTTTATAAATATTGAACAAATGCATTCATAGCGTTTTTCAAATTTTTTATCATTGACTATACAGTTGTAAAAGAAAAATTTTAAAATAAAATTACAAAATTTTATCATGGCTTTCATGCTAAGACTTATATTATTTTTTCCATCAGTCCACACGCGTTTCGCATCTGACCCATGTACGTAAACAACCATATGTAATCGCACACTATCCGTGGTAAAGTAGCTGCTGCTTACGTATAGGAAAATTGTACACGTAGGTCGGGATGGTAGCAGGACGTAGGCGCGGAATCGGCCTTGATTCCCTGAGGGATACGAAAATCCCAGGCGAATATATCGACCCTCATAATATTTACGACTCGGCGCTTCGCGGGGGGTCTCACCCACTCGCGATCCTTCCTTTCCAAGTACTGTAAAAGAAGGCACAAAGTGCGTATAAAATCACACTTGAAACAGGGATATTAGAATTTATGCCCAATGTCTCTGCGCCATGGGAAAAGTATGCCAGTCCCATTTTTATCATTCCCCGTTCATTCATTTCCATGAAATACTATAATAACCATAAGTATCGTGGCCCATGTAGAAACCGCATGGCGACGTAATCTCTATAAAATTTAAAAAATATTTTTAAATAATTCAATTATACTAGCCATGCATGTGCCAGCACATTAAAATTCTACCTTACTTGACGGATTCAATAATCACGTGAATTCATGAGTAATTATCTTCATATCGAATTAAATCGTTCTGTGGAGGCACAGCCAGGTCCTCTCAAATTTCTGATCGATTGGTTCTGAAATAGAATTGAGAGAGAATCAACTTTTTAAAGGGGTAGTACGAACTGAATCTACCCCTTCTTTCACCTGCCAAGATACCTGATCTCTTTCTAGTAACTATAGTAATAATTGCTTAGAAAGTTTCTGTAAGATTTTCTCTATACTCACTAATGGAGTAGTTCTTATCCGTTACATCAGTGAGAGTACTTTATCAGCATCTTTTACTGCTACAAAGGATCATCATATGCCAAACGACATAAGTGTATGATATAAGTCTGTCCGATACGCACGACGGATCTAAAATCTTAAAAGCGTCGAAACGCATTGAACGAGGATTATGAATAAGGGATATGCATGCCCCATGGCCCCATGGGCGCCGATGGATGAGATGGGCGTGCGTGTTGTGTTCTCTCCTCTCTTCTGTCTCTCCCTCTCTCACTCCCTCTCTCTCTCACCCTCTCTCTTCGGCATAGTGTGCCAGGGGTGCCAAGGGAATAAACGCGCTTGTTGCTCGACTATGATACGCTCAGCATATGCGACGCATTGTCCTTTGTAAGCTACTCTACTGTCTACACCCTTAAGTTCTACCCCATACACACTCCCAGCCAAGAGTGGTCGGTAGATCGGTAGATGGTATGCCCCAGTTCATGGTGTTTGCCACTTCAGGATATGGTAAGAACTATGAAACAAGAGAGGTTACGATTTCATAGTAAATATTAGTACTTATACGTTGGTACGTTGCACCATTAAATCATCTTAGGTTCGTTTGACATACTGAATACTTCACCAATTTGTTTCTTCCTGCCGATTAGTCGCACCGCAAATTCTCATGGTTCCTCGCTAGCTTTACTACCCCATAGAGATGGTCTCGATGGGCTTAGTCAGACCCCATGAAAATAAGGGATGCAGCTCACAGTAGCCAAACCGAGAGTGAAACTCTTGTGCAGGTGAAGGGTCCCGTAGACTCCTGGATACTTCAGGAAGTCAAGTGACCCACGGGGAAATCAGTCCGACTGAAGTTGCACTCATTTGTACTATGCCCAATCGTACGTGGCCATCTGAACTGTACTCTATGTACTATAGACGTGGTACATAAGAGCCTTATGTAAATGAAAAACTTGAAAGAAACTCAGGAGCTGATTGTGAAGCGTGACCGGAAATTCTTTGACAGTGGCTTCAGTGTGACATTGATAAAATTAATTTTGAATTCTCGATCCAGAAAATTTTGTATTTAAGAACCTGAAACATAAATATTTTCTCCATTACCTTGAACCAAATGAAATAGTATTTTTCATCGGTTTAATAACGTTTGCAAGAAATGAGTTAATGTCATGTTACGTACAGTCGTAGCGAGAATCAGTAACGCTTCAGAATGGTACCTCCTGTCCTCACAGCAGATACTATAGCAAATCCATGAAAGGGGGAGGGAACATACACAAAGGCTGTGCCTAGGTGTACATAGACAGTACCTGAATACAAGTGTGCCAGGGGTGAAGTGAAGTTTGCGTGTGCAGGGTGCGTGGGAGACAAGATATCGTGTTCGTCCTGGAGAACAAGATGGAGCTTTAAAAAAAAATAAAAATAAAAAAACTTGAATGACATCGTTTAAAAAGGTACGGAGAGAGGAAAATAAAAATATTAGAATCGCGACATGTCCCATTTGAAACATGACTCTGTAGTACTTAAGGGAGCATAATGTTGATAATTCATATCACAGAAAATCATTCATTGAAAGTGTCATCAGAATATAAATGACTAGATAAATATCCATTTGCTTGAAGAAATTCATTAGTTTCTTAGTTCATTGATTCTAAGGATTTTTTCCACATTTGCTTCACATTCATGTACAATCTATTTCCATGAAATTTATAGTGACACAATATTATACAGCAAAGTTCCTTCGATTTTTATTCGCTCTTATCAACTTTTCACTGTACTCTTTTGCTGCACAGTATACGTTATTATAGCTGTATGCGAATATGTGATTCTTACATATATGCATGTCATTCCATTTCAGAGGGCAACTCTGCGTATACCTACATGCCTCGCTACTACTTAGAAGTCTAGCTGCCTAGCTACCTTACTTCCTGG
This sequence comes from Calameuta idolon, assembly GCA_030142285.1. Classification (NCBI taxonomy): domain Eukaryota; kingdom Metazoa; phylum Arthropoda; class Insecta; order Hymenoptera; family Cephidae; genus Calameuta; species Calameuta idolon. The sequence continues at coordinate 321,822 of JARQSV010000736.1, read as the reverse complement.
CCGGTTGCCTGCAAACCTCGAGTGCCGCGGGATCTTTAATAGAAGTGTTTGCAATGGGTTCCTATAGTAACCGTCCTCAGTCTTACTGGCAGCCACGGAACTTCGATTGGGCTACGACCTCGTACTAGGATAGCCATACCCTGTCAGTACCCAGTGGCACATCAATTGGGACAGAACTTGAGATTCCTGTGCGACGAAAAGAGATAGAACAATCTCGGTCTCTGGATATATTTATAGATTCATAGATAGATAGATAACATATAGCTCACATGCTTCCTGCATAGGTATAGAGTGTATTACACTTGGTTTGAAATAAATGAGTCCTTCTCGTGACTCTCGTATACAGTGTTAATGTATACGAAATACCGTGCATAGATTTGTAGATTACAAAGTAGAACGACAAATAGTTTATACTTGATATCGATAACGGGTACGCTGACAATTTAGGCCTTTTCGATACTTTAGTTGACTACAGTGCAATTGCAAGGAACATACAACTGGTTCATCGATTCTGTCGCCATTCTGAACGAAGTAGAGCATGGAAGCGTTCGCGGAATTTTATGTAGCACCATCTTCTTCACTTTTCTCGAAACATTTAAAGTTACCAACAAAGTTATTTACGTTTGATGATACTTTGTCACGCGTTACGGATATCTATTGCAGCGCCATCTTCCTGTAATCTCTATAACTTCGGTCGACTGTTAACGGCATACAATAATAGCGCGAGTATTATTTGTAGGCAGTCTCAGAGATGAGCAGGGAGATGTACAACGCTGGTTTTAGGCGATACCAAAAACAAGCCGCTGAATCGTCGCGGCGAGTTCAGGAGTAGGATTTCGTGATCGTCGCCTCCGTCGGTAATGCATGTTCCGTCGTAGCCGAGCTGAACGTGATCATGAACATGTGGCTTAGCGGGCAGAGGTTCTCCGCTACTCACCACCGGTTCCCAAAGCAACCCTTAGAACGAGGCCAGGAACTACAGAACTTT
>JARQSV010000736.1:198569-320734 GCA_030142285.1 Calameuta idolon | reverse complement strand
TGAACGTAATTTATTTTCGATATTCTACAATTTCAATTCAATTTTTATCTACTCCGTATATTCTGCGAGATTTTGATCTAGCCTCAATTTTATATTTTGAATAAATTTTTCCAAGAATATTTAGTAGTATTTAAAAACTAAATATATAAAGAACACTTTCTTAAAAATGCCTTTAAAATGTTTGAACAATAGGCTTTTTCAATAGTTCTTGAAAAGTTCTGTAGTTCCTGGCCTCGTTCTAAGGGTTGCTTTGGGAACCGGTGGTGAGTAGCGGAGAACCTCTGCCCGCCAAGCTATATGTTCCGTGTTCGCGTTTAGCTCGGATACGACGGGATTCGCATTGTCGACGGAGGCGATAATCACAAAATCCTACTTCCAGACTCACCGCTACGATTTAGCGCTATCTTTTTGGTGTCGCCTAAACCCGTAGCATTGTACATCTCCCTGCTCATCTGTGGCAGTCATACAGCAATTTAGAATCTCATAATGGATGTAGTTCGAAAATTTGCCACTCGGTCAACGCCTCTTGGACAATGCATATGGCGCCATCTTTTGGAAAACCTATGAAACTATTCGAATGTGTCGACACGCACTTTATACATAGAATGAAAAAATAGGAACGCTGGTTAAATATATTATAATTAGAATAGGCTAGCGTGTATTTTGTGCTGTGTTATCTGATATATAGAATATATATCCGTACATACCATTTCAACTGATAAAGTCGATCTGGGGTGTCCAAGACACCCGTGCTACCGTGACATCATATCCCACAAGATGCCCAGTTTATTTACCTCCTTAGTCTACAATTGTACAAAGTACTTCGTCGTAGACTAGGTTTTAAATAGCTGCAACAAGGGCTTTAAAATTGTCTTGTACGATAAATATTCATTTTAGCAATTTATCTTTGAAAAAAGTAACAACTAAAATATGAAAAGGGCAAAAATAAGAGTTTACAAGAACTATATAATATATACAGCTGACAAACAAAATCATATAATATTATTAAAGACTTTAAAAAATCTACGATTAAAACTGATGTTTTAAATACCCGAATTTTGTTACTTGCATAAGTTTTAATCCAGAAACCTTATATTTTCACATGGTTAAAATACAAAGGATACCCAGGTGAGGATGGAAGGCACGCTGTCAAATTTACGTAGAGAGAGATGAATGCTCCCCAGCTAGGAGAAGTTACCTACGATATCTCATAAACTCGTTAAGGATTAAAACAGAGCTACCCAAAGGATACTGTACGTCATGAGCCGCCATCCCTCTGACCCCGTAGAAACATCCCTTCAGCTGAGGTTTGTTATTATATTACAACACACATGCACGATCTTCTCCACTGATTTATTTAGGTCATCCTGGTTATTCAGGGACGCACTTTAATTATTCTGCGGCGCATAGGTCCCTGGGTTCTTGGCATTCTGCAGTAACAGACATACATCCGAGATTCAGTGAGTATAATGCAGATTCACTTGGGATTAATTTTATCCTATTTCGTGAAGGGTTCTTTTAATTATTAGCAAACACGTGGGCGAGCAGAGGATGAGTCACGGCAATACTCCTGAACAGTGTGGATCACTGGAGAGCGTAAGGTAGGATCTACAATGCGAGAAGAAAAATAATTAATGACCTATAAAATGTGTCTGAAAGATCAAATAAAGAAAAATTAGATAAGCTGGAGCAATAATACGTGAGTTGTATCTTTTATCCGTGGATTTATACTTCCATACCTTTTTTACTATATTCTTCTTTTATTCTTGTTGAAGAGCCTCCTATTATCACAAAATGGATTTAACAATTACCTGCTAAATGGTGGCTTTGCGCATTTATGAAGATCTGCGATCAATCACGTACCATGATACCGGGATTAAAAGCAGCCGACACAATCACAGCAGGACACATTCGATATCGACTCATCGAACTGAACCAAAGTGCATTACATACACTATTGAATCTTCTACGTTTTATTCTCGTCTGTAAGGTAGGTTTGAATCACTGTGATAAGTTTCAAAGGGATCTGTTTGTGCGAGCTAAAACCTTAATTGTTCAATTAAAATTTTCGGTGCTTCGATTAAACTTGATTTAATAATTTTCAGAATATAATAATACAATGAGAACAGTGATGCATTGCACGGCTGCAATTGTGATTGCATTTCTCTGTCTAACAATGGGCAATTCTTTATTGGCCGAAGAGCACTCAAAACCTGGACAGGAATTTATTCAAACTTTGCCAGAGTGTGGTAAATCCGAAACCTTATGAAATTAATTGGAAAAACAATAGCTGTTACTTAATTATTTATTTGAATATATTTTCTCTCCAGAGAAACCAGATTTCATCACCTTTGAACTCGGTCGTGGTTATAATCAAACTAATACCTATTCTGAACATTCCTCTGACGACTTTAAGTTTCCGGATGCCCTTAACATTGACAATAAGCTCATTGAAAAATTTCAGGTAATTTGATACAATATTCCATATATAAATGAATAAAAGCAACGTCCAAATTGGCTCGAATAACGACGTGTATACGTATGCGAGAGCCTTATGACACTATAATATTAATCTTTTGATAATCCATCAAAAATCACTAATAGAATTATAATGTCATTTTCCAAGACATAACAAAAAATACAAAACTTAGTGATTAATAATAATCACTATCAGTAGCCTGTTACTGGAATTAAATGTTACTGAGATTGAAAAATCATCGATAGCACGACTATCTGACTCTGAGAAGCATTAAGAACAAAAAAAAAATCAAATCCAAAAGTCATTGCAGTCACAATTTATGACAGGAATTAACGACAGGATTACAAAAGGATTGGACTTAGTCGTTATCTTTAAAAATTGCACGTTGCTAACACCTCCGAGAGCTTAGCGGATTTGTTTTTTGATTTTCTATCCTCAGTTAACGTTTCAAGATCCAGAATCTTCATTCTTGTTTTCTTATCTTTTCAGAATCTTGATGTCCCTCAGAACTTCACTACAAATCTATACAGCATGGTGCAGACTAAATTTTCACTGGACAATGACCAAATCCTCACCTTGATTCTAGAACGTTTCGTATGCTCCAACAATCACATGTGCATCAATATTGAGGACATTGGTAATCTCTGCTGTCCCTTCTAAGGACAATGATCGTAAAATCAATAACTACGGCTAATTGTACTAAAAAAATATTCACAAGCATCAAGTAGTGGAAGTGCAGATGTAACTGTCAACTACAGACAATAAATACAAATTATATGAGTATTCCGACGTTAGGTATAATTGCAACATACAAATATATCCATCTACATGACGAGGGAGTTTGATTAAATTTTAAAGTAAGATGAATGGAAATTCGTGGGAAAGAGTGAGCGAAAGAGAAAAAGAGAATGTGCGAAAGAGAGAGAATGAATAAAAAAAAAGAATAAAAATAAAACATTTAAAAGAAATAGTCTTCTTGTGGCTTAATTACATACATACTTGTACGTATAACTTGATACTAACTAACAGTAGGGCTTAATCGAGTGTGGTTTAACTGTTAATTAATCATGATCGTCTCACTCCAATCGTAAGATAAATATTCATATATGTAGAATCGGAAGATGTTGGAGCCTTTAGCTGACTCTTCGTTCTACGTTTTGTTCTCCTCGCATACAAAAATAAAGAGATACAAATGTCTCGCGTTGTTTGCATTAAAATACATCATATATTATGTATAACGGACGACAGACCGTTTTGTGTGTAAATACATATTACATTAATTATATACGAGCGTAAGAGAGCGAGAAAGTGAGACAGAGAGCATTACATGAGAACGTGACGTCTACTAGAAAATGAAAGAAAAGAGACCATGCGATACAAAGATCATCGTTCAATGCTAACATTGAATTGAAACAAAAAGAAATAGACAGAAAAAATAAAGCCATTAAATAAACCAGAAAAGTATTAAGCAATCCATCTTGAGATTTGCAAGATAAGAAGAAAAAGAAAGTGGAAGAAAAAGAGAAAAAAAGAAAAGAAAAATACATTTCCGTGATACAAACATAAAACAACAATTCAATTTTCCCTCCTCATTCATACAATCTGTGTTACTTTTTCCATACTGACTTTTTTGTGCGTCCACCTCGTTGCCACGACTTCTCTGTCGCTTTTTGATTAATTACAATGAGATGCTCAAGATACATTTCTAGAGATAATGAAACTTTCAGTCGTTTGTTGCCGATGCGCAACGTTAACACTGCTGTAAACGATCCACGCGTTACATTAATTTCACAATAATTCTTATCGTCAAATGATCGCTCGCTCAATCGGTCAGTCTTTGTTTTGCTGTTTTTTACTTTTTTTTTTTTTCATTGTCCTTTGTTCTCATTAACATGCATTAGCAGGGGACAATAGTTTCCAAAAGAAGATAAGAGAAACAAAATTAGAAAAGATATATATATATAATCAACAACAACACCAACGAAGAGGTTCCTTGCATCAATAGACAAATTACAAAGTAAAAATATGCAAAAGATGATCAGCTCTCAATTAAAGTAACATTTTATTACGAACCTACGTGAAAGTGTAAGAGTTTAGAAGATAATTTTTTAATAGTAGTTAAAAGTGTAAAAGACTATACAAACGTGTAATCGAGACACATGCTATACTCCCCATGGCTGTTCAAGATTATTCACAATTATTCACAGTCTATTAAAAGAGAATGTCCTTGTACTAGAGAGATTCCGCTATGAGATTCACCGGAGATAGAAATGATATCAATCTGTTATACAAGATGGTCTCTGTTATTGACATAACGAACATGGAGCCAGTGATGGAGTGATCATTCAATGGAATCATTGCAATAATAAAGAACGATGCTCACATGTTACAAACTGTACTAAGGTGTGGTTAAGTGCATTTATCAAATAGAATACAACATTGTGCCCGACGTGTTTCATTATTATAACACGTTTTATACCGAAATGATTAGTAGATGGGAGAAGGGCAGTCATTGAGAATATTTGAATGACTGTATAATACGACTGTTGTCAATGAGAAAATAAAGCGAATAATAAGCAACAGCCTAAGGACTCAAATGACTCGATTTTTGAAGAAATTGCGTATAGTCAAACATTTTTGACGTCATTTTCTTTTATATTTATTTTTGTATAATAACCTCCTGCATTTTCCTTCTCTTTCTTCGTTCCCTCCAATCCCCATTAGAGATATGTTCCTCTTGTATACAGAGACATTAACTGTACGCCAAAATCTTTAAATAGCATTACCAATGATATGAGATTGCGACGAATGGCTTAATTATTATTATAATTATTATAACGCTTTTAATAACCTTCGAGCACTGCTATCTGTATTGCGTTGCGAGTTGTAGCTTATAGTATATGTATATTAAAATTTATATAATTAATAGTTAACCCGAATCCTCCTCTACGTGATAAACTTTATATTTATATTATATATTCTAGGTACTTTGATCGCGGTCATCATTGTTCATCATTATCATCATTAGCATCATCATCATAGTCAGTCGTCTGTACAATATCGTTATTAAAAAATACCATGAATTTCTTTTTCAAGGCGACCTCCTTACTATTCAGTTCATTTACCAGTTATGTGTATAGGGTTACAGGGCTACTAGTGGACAGTATGATTCCGGCAGGAAGTTAGTTATCTGTTAAAAATAAATATAGGAAGAAGTGTCGTCGTATCCCAATCAGGAACCATTCTGCACAACAACTTTGTGTTAGCAAGTTGACAGAGATTTTATTTGGTTTTCTTAAGCGATTCGACTTTTCATTCTAGCCAGTCTATAAGAATGGGGCTTCACTTTTCTTTTTTGCAAGAACGAATTAAAGTAACAATTAAGCATTAACGATTATTGCACGAATTTTAACGATGAGATGCCAAATCAACGCTAAATGCAAACAAAATTTCTTCGTACGAACAACTGTGAAACGATAAAAAGAAATAAAAAAGAATTTATTCTCAAATACTAGAGGCATTTTAAACAAATGGATGAATCAGTGATATATCGCAGCCCAAATACGATCTAAATGCTTACCACGAGTATCATACGAAAAAAAAACAGATAATTAAAAAGAAAGAGGAACAAAGAAAGTATGAAATTTACAATGGAGAGAAGCCTTTGAGAAAGAATGTTATATATAATATATTCTTTTAGCCGTTGGATTCTCTAAGTTTCTGAATAATGACCGATAGTATACAAGAGCTTATACGAAAAATATAATTGAGGTATTATTATCATCGTTATTAGATATAATTGTGACTTATTTAAAACGATGATCTATATGTCTGTTGTGATGCGTGTAAAAAAAGTGACAACACCAATGAACGCAGAGGATTCGCGAGTCACTCTATACACAGAATATTACTTCACTACTAGAGAGCACAGATGTGTGACGTAGGTGCAGGAAATACGCGAGAATTCTCCAATGATATTCGATTCCTGTGCAAGGAAGACGGCAGGCAGCGATAACGGCAAACGCCTATCTTGCTTAGATCGTCAGTTGTTCTTTTCTTATGGATTCGAATATCATTTATTCGAATGACATTAGATTAGCAGGTATTGGTTTTCTATCAGCTGCGCCTCTGACAGTCGCTCGCAATTCTTTTATCCACTGTTCAGCCAATTCGTTACTTCCAGCACGAAACTTGTAAACGTTTCCTAGATAGAATTGTCCAATGCAAAGTGTTAATTAATGAATTCACCTGTTGTGAAAATAGGGGAACCCATTGGCGCACAGACCAGTTGGACACAAATGACTTTTTACTACAGATTTTGCCCACTTTTAAATAGATAGAATAGAATTAGTTACGAACGATATCTTATTATAGTATATTGTATGTGATTTAACATTAGTTTACGCTAGGTTTGGTTTGGTAAGATTAGAATAGGGTGGAATGTTCAAATTTTAGAGACTGGGTAGGTTAGTGGATAAGTATACCGATTGAAGAGAGCATTACATGTTTGAAAGGTTCCCTCAGATAAAGATAACTTACAATATCGTTGAATTACTGATGGAATATCGCTCAGGAGGCAGAAATTGGTATTTGTGTCCAATTTAGTTAGCGCGCAACTGGGCATAACACTTGCGATAATGCATAGCTACGGTGTTATCAGAATTCTTACCTTTGTTTGGATCTGTTAGGATAAACGTGTCCGGATGCAAGGAACTGTCCTGTGGCTCGACGATCCACCCAAGGATGGAAACCATTTTGTACGGTTCACGTTTGAAGTCTGACCGGTCGCTACTAATGGAATAGAAACGAATGATGTAGAAACGAGAATTTAGTATTTTAGTTAAGATGCTGCAGGAGAGGCTGTATCGAATGACTTGCGTAATGTTTCTTACCCCTTGAAACATTTGGAAGAGAAATAGACGATGGAAGAGGCCCAAAGTTGCACCCAGTAACGCTGCCATGTTGAAACGGCTGGTTTTCTACCGTCACGGAGGATAACCTTACGTCTTAAAGATCCTTGTAAGCCGCAACGTGGTTCCATGGCTCCCTCAGTGAGCTCACAAGGTGATATAGTTAGGGTACTTGTTCTGGACAACAAACTACAGTCGTCGTCCAAGGTATCTGCTGGAGATCCTGGTGAGTTTTCATCGAGGTCGACAATCTGAGGGGCCAAGTGTGGCTCCTCCAGAACAGAATCGTCGAGCAGGTGACGCAATGTCAACTGACTTGACTCCTGGGGAACTGCATTGCTCGCCTTACCAAAAATGCTGAAACATTATTACAGGATTGTGTGATTGGCTCTTTTCGTACAGCTCGAAGACTTGTCCTAAGGAACGTACTCGTGCATGCTGTTGGCAATGGTGTCTCTATAGCTATAACAAAAATTATTTTTGACCTATTCACCGAGCAGATTATAAATATTCAAGGACAAGAACAGTCGCTCTATATATATATCCACTGGTGAAACTGGTCAAAATAATATCGCGCAATGATTATGTTCGTCTAAGGAATAAAATGCATTGAACAAAAATTCGAAGACAGGATCATCAATTAATTACTAACTATCTAACTAAAATAAAGAGAAATGAGGAAAGCGTTACTAAAACTTTTAGGTTATTTAGAATTCCTCGTTTCATTTCCTGCACTTTCAATGCACTTTCTCTCATGTCAGTGACTCTGAATATCCGCATAATCGATATGTCACTTGCATTAAGTAGAAAGTAAAAGAACGTAGGAATTTGAAGTTAATTTAGTATTTAAATTAAGAATGGCAGGCTGCAAGGAAGATGTGCATAAACAAAGAAAGAACAAAGAGCCAATAGAGAAAAAAAATGATATTTCCATGCAATTACCGCGTTTGGTAATTTTATAGGTACGCAAACAGAGTCATGACATAATAAAATAACAAATATAATAATGATAATATAACAAAATAATTAAGAAACGATGAGAATTCACAACTGAATTCAACGCAGCAATCATCACAATATACGATCCTACGCACGGCCCTGGGACTCACCCAGTCGCTGCCAAGCTAGATCCAATTCTGCCTCCTTGTTTATGGAAGTTGCGTGGAAGGCTTGTGCTACGAAACCTGACAAATCAATTATAAAGAGAGTTCTAATTGTTAAGGAATGATGAATTAGACCCCAAAGATCCCATAGGTTCGTATAATGAGCCTACGCCCGGGACAAAGATCAAACGAGAAATATCCGGAAAAGTGCAATTATGAGATTTATCACTCACTTTGTACCGAGACTTCTGCACTTTCGATGACTTGGCACGAATTTATTGGCAGCAGATGCTGCATGCAGCCTCAAGGATCCTGCACATCCTCTGGCTGGAGACAACGACAGTGCTGCTACACCTGAAGCGACGTCGCCAACGGATTCCTTGCTGCTACTCGAAGATGCTACTGGTGAGTTTGGTTCCAGTTTCATGGACAATCTGCACAGATAAAAGCAAAATCGTAAATAATGAATAAATTCATGTATCTTTAACGTATATTGATACTTACTTAAAATGATCATCCTCGAGGAACTTCTGAAGTTCTTCAATATATCGTACACTGTTCAGATATCGCTGAACATCCGGCAGAGGAACTATACCGGGGTACTCGCTTGTTTGGAACATCGCTACTCTAGTGAGAACGCTATTCATCTTTAAGGTCCTTTGGTGATTGTCATTATTCTGAAGTAAACGATTAATGTGATAAGGATAATCATAAAAAGTGTAACTTTATTTATCACCTTATTAACAGGCGGAGCCATGTCGATGTATACAAGGTCAGTGAGGAATAAGCCAAGGTAGGGAATGCAGGGCAGCTTCAGAGAGTCCATGTGCTCTCGTAAATTCATCCAATTGTTTTTGTCACTGAACACCTCGGCCAGCTTGTCAAAAGAAGCCTTGTCCTTTTTTGATAAACATGACCACGTCTTGTTAAGCCTAAAATAATTCCGAGTAATGGCAGGGGATGTATAATTTTTTTAGTAATAGAGTAAGTATGACTTGAGAAAATGTAGTCGCAAATGTTTACCTGTATATTGAAGCACTCTGCATACCAGATATTACAGCAAACAGTGAGTGAAGATTATTCAAATCATAGAGCTTCTTGGCGATACGTATAAAGTGTGCTAGAATCTCTGCCCGTTGCTTTGCCGTTGGAGCATTAAGAATTTCTTGAACTGTCCAAAAACTTACCTGAAATTTAACATGATGTTAATACTTAAAGTCTGATTGCCAACTAGTTACTGGTTTTGAACTCTAAACTAACATGATTGAATCTTCTGGTGAAGCACACAACATTTGGTGCTACTAAGAGCTTATTCTTCTTGTTCCAAGAACAACTGGACAATTCCTCAGGTCTAATGGATCTGAATGCCCCAAGATCCAAGAGTGTTAGCTGCATTGCCAAATCCTCGGCTTGGATATTCGTTGCAACTGTTGAATTCGTTGCGGGTGAGTTGCTGTTACACCTACCAGGTAGTGAATTTGATTTACACGCCACTGAGCTTCTGTAAAAAAACAATTAGCATAACAGTAACAGAATCATCTTGTACCTCATTGCCAAAAAAAAAGCTTGTTAGTCTCTGCAAAGAAATCTCAGAAAATGACAAGCATTGTTAATTTTATAAACAAACCCATAATTGTCGTAACAGCTCTGTACTGCAGGTGGAGTTAATTCTGAATATTTTCTGTATGCCTTTGACCTATCCCTGTGATCCTTTTTGTCCCTGTGGGGTTTATCATGGCTCAGCTCCCCAGATAGTAAAGGTCCGCTTGGTGAGCTACTGTCACTAGGAAAAGACTTCTCACGACAATCCAAGGGTCCATACTTTAGTAGCATGCAACAAGTGATAATAAAAAAAAAATCATTCTCAAAACACAAGTTACATATAATTTTGTTATAATATTAAAAAAATGTACCTCAGATATTCGAAGAGTAGAGACGGATTCAGTGGACAGGTCACGGGGCATAGAGGTATAATGCATGTCAGCCATGAGGCGATGTTACCTAGTGGACACATCACACCCTTGGCTCGTTTCCTCAAGAGTAATTTGGCCACATCCCTGTGCCTGGTAGCCTTCTTAAGAAAAACAGTATAACTAAAGTATCAACTTACAGCAAAAGGGAAACAGTCAAAGTTATACAAAATTTATCTTGTACAGTATTTAATCAAGTTGCTCTCAATAACCCTCCCCTTTATATACGTCAAACGTTTCATTTCAACAAGACAGGAAAGAAGATAATCCAATCAATGTTACAAAAATACCAAGCGTCATGAGAGAAGTGATAATAATGAATTGAAAGAAGGACATCAATCTTTCTTACATATGTTGGATAGTTAGTCGCAGTAATTACAAGCAGTTATTTTACAAGAAAAACATTCGCTTCCAAGCAGACAATCAAATAATAAATTTTCATAACTCAACCGCGAACATGTCAAATTCGATTCAGTCAGGATTCTTACATTGTCGTTTCGAACGGAGTCCCGGAACCCCTGCGAGCGGGATCAGCCATATAATGCTTAGTCCATAGATACGCCACACGTACTAATTTCGGAATACGTAGTAACTTAGGGCATGTTCATAATGCGAGACGCATGTCGCGCGCGCTTAAAGCTAGGTTTGGAATTAGAACGAATTAGAACCGCGTACGCATGTCCCGACAACAGCAACAATGCAGTCTGCTACGCTTTAACAATTTGATTGGGAATGTTAGACGCGCTGAGCCTCACACGCATGCTATGCTAGTAAAAAAAGGATGTAGTGTATGGAGTACTGAATGAGTGGCGACTCGGTGAGATTCTAGTGTGGTTTGTCCATAGCGAATAGGACGAAGAAGTAACGTGGAGGAGCAGTTAAAGGGTGTAGGACTATAATCGGCAGTGCAGCGATAATTCCGTGCATCCAAAAGGGACGCATTCACGGTGTTCACGGATCTAAGAATCTCTCTGTCGAGCCGTTTATGGTGAAGGTATTAAATTAAAGTTCCCCTAGCTCGAAAATTCAGTAAAAGACTCAAGTTGACATCGAATGGCGACGCAGACACCGGAATTTATTTGGCTCGTCGAGTGAGCCAAGAACCAGGACCAGAATGCGAGTGGTATAAACTCTAAAGGAGGAAAAGGGATTAGGGTGGACACAGCAGATCCGAAAAAGTATAGAACGACTTGGAGCCAACGAGGACGTAACTGGAACCACGGATACGGTGAGGACGAAAATGTTTCATCACGAATATGAGAAGCGACTTCTTAAGCCAAATAATGAAGGTCAGGTCGATTCAAATAACAGCATGGGGGCTGCTAATCCCGGGATCACGGCCTCCTATTATTCACCTAACAAAATGAGCAACAACAGCTTTGATCGGTTTATTCCTACACGATCGGGGAACAACTGGCAGACCACTTTTTCCATGATTTCTGAGGGCGGACGAGGTGGTCTGGTCGTTAAGAAAACTCGTGAAAATGGAGAGAGTAGTCGGGATGGAATAGCATATTCCTGTTTACTGAAGAATGAACTGCTCGGAGCCAGTATAGAAGATGTTAAAGGACAATGCGAAGAACGTAGAGTGCTATCACCATTAGCCAGTAAAAATCTATTCAAGTACACCACACCTACAAAAGATCGTACCCTCCTTGATCAAAGCTCTCCCTATTCTTTATCTCCTTTGAGTGCCAAGAGTCAGAAGTTACTTCGTTCACCAAGAAAAGCTACCAGGAAGATATCTAGAATTCCCTTTAAAGTATTGGATGCACCGGAACTACAGGATGACTTTTATCTCAATTTAGTAGATTGGTCATCACAGAATGTGCTCAGCGTGGGATTAGGTAGCTGTGTCTATCTATGGTCAGCATGTACCAGTCAAGTAACCAGATTATGTGACTTGTCAGCTGATGGAAATAGTGTTACCTCTGTTGCGTGGAATGAAAGAGGGAACTTGGTGGCAGTGGGTACTCATTTGGGATACATACAAGTCTGGGACGTTGCTGTGAACAAACAAGTTAGCAAACTACAGGGGCATAGTGCAAGAGTTGGTGCACTTGCCTGGAATGGAGAAGTACTCTCTTCGGGTAGTCGTGACAGGTTGATACTTCAAAGAGATGTGAGGACTCCAAGTGTGGTTGGTGAACGTCGATTAGGAGCTCACAGGCAGGAAGTGTGTGGCCTGAAATGGTCACCAGACAATCAGTACCTGGCTTCAGGAGGAAACGACAACAGGCTCTATGTATGGAATCTGCACTCTTTGTCTCCAGTCCAAACTTACACAGAACATTTGGCAGCTGTTAAAGCCATTGCATGGTCTCCACATCACCATGGTCTCCTAGCCTCTGGAGGAGGTACTGCAGACCGTTGTATAAGATTCTGGAACACCCTCACTGGCCAACCAATGCAGTGCGTCGATACAGGCTCTCAGGTGTGTAATCTAGCTTGGAGTAAACACAGTTCGGAATTGGTGAGCACCCACGGCTACTCCCAAAATCAGATCCTCGTCTGGAAGTATCCAAGCCTGACTCAAGTGGCAAAATTAACTGGACATTCCTACCGGGTCCTGTACTTAGCAATGTCTCCGGACGGCGAAGCAATAGTGACTGGAGCTGGTGACGAAACGTTACGCTTCTGGAACGTCTTCTCTAAAGCACGTAGCCAGAAGGAGAACAAATCCGTACTGAATCTGTTTACCAGTATCCGGTAAACCGTCTACAGGGATAAACAGACAGAGAGAAAAGAAAAATAAACTAATGTCTTATGTAATGTACATATTGATATCTCCGAGCGCACAACAAATATCGCATTGTTCTCCACAAAAATGGGAAATTTTGGAGAAAAACTCTACATCCTTTTCCTTGTATGCGTAAAGCGAGTATATGTATATACGCATATACACTTAGCCATAAGAAAGAAAATATGCCTCGGCCTGTAAATCACTATATAAAGGTACATGCCGTGTAAGACATACAGAGAAAAGGGAATATTAATATTAAGATGCGAGATGTTTGGCCTGCAATTACTGTCGAGCCTTGTGTGCAATATATCGTCCCTACTCCAATACATTATGCATCGGAGTAGATCAACTATAGGTCAATATCCTTAAACGGGAACTTGCGTAATGAAAATTATTGAGGGTGTTGGAATTTAGTTTCTGTTCTTGCGATAACGAAGGTCAAGATGCGATTCCGAGGAAGGTAATAAGTAATGTCAAGGTACGGAAGAGAAAAAAAGATGATTGTAACTTTAAGCCTATCCATTTTTTTCTGTAGAGTGCTGTGCTATGTCTGCTCGGGTATTTTGCAGGCTGACAAGTCAAAACCTTTTATAAGAGAGAAAACTTTTATAAGTAGATGTTCGGATGAGAAATACGAAAAAGGCTGTCTAAACTATATTCTTCACCGAGCAAACCGTGAAATAAAACAAAAAAAATCTTAAAGTTAAATGAACGTCGAAATTATAAATAATATATGAGCATATATATATATATTATGTATTCGGATTGTTGCTCCGTAGCCTTGTTTGACGATCTGCTAAACAAGGTGACAATGAAGAAAAAGAAAAATCCTCAAAGAAAACTGATCGCAACGATACACTAAAAATTAAGGATCCACTTAAAGTCAGTCATTTTTGTACAAATTGTAAGCTGCGACCACGAATTACGAATGGAGTGAATTTACTAATTTATATAAAGAACTAATATATATATATATATATTACAATTATCTATTATTTACCGTATACGTGCATACGGTAAATGTGCGTGGCGATACAGCAAAAGAACGGGGATTCATAGAGCTATACTATATATTAAGAATTAAAGAAAAAAATAATAGTCACATGCGTGTCTAATTTACTATGTGGGATCAAAATTCTTTTGTTTTATGATCTCACACAAATATATATACAGAGTGTCTCATTAGAAATTACTATGTATTACTCTAAAATGCCAGCTTCTACTCTACACTAGTGGACACCGAATTGGGTTGCACGCATGTCGAACCGTTTCGTATCACTATCATTAATTAATATCGAGATATAATGATTAAGAGGGCGTGAGTGCATTTATTATGAATAGTCTTTTTTTGGTAAGAATGTTGCGTCTGCCGATCGTATGCTTGAGGGGAAACAAAAAACGGTGCGTTGTAAAATCACATTAGTCTATTGTGCAATTCCATATTTTTTGCAATCAAATGCCCTCATCTTGTTTTTGTTTCTTTTTTTTAAACGTCACTTCTCTTAAACCAGAGAAATTCATGTATGATCGGGTGACGGGTTAGCGACGCCAACGGGTTTGGCACGTGACGTCACGACGGCTTTCAGTAAAATCGTCGAGTAGTGATAAAATTAATAATAGCAACAAAGTTAAAGAAGAAGTATAAAACGTTTTTTTTTTTAACAATAAAAGGAAGAGCTTGAATAGTCGCGAATTTTTCGTTTCTTATTCCGTGCTACATCTTTTTGCTATGTCCCCATTATGTAAATCTTTTATACATTGTTTTTGTTTCATTTTTTTTTTCTAATTTCTTTTTGGCACCCAGTGCTCTTCGATTCCTAAAAATTATTTAATGTAACCTAATAAAGTGCACCGTATCGAGTCTGCGTGAGTGTTGTGATTGACAGACTATAAATTTAGTATGATAAATCTATGGTCGTATTCAATAATGTAGCGTGATGCGTTCTACCAATAAACATTTTATATGAATTTCAACTGTCTTAATATATTATAGAATTATAATAAATCAATCATACAGTCATATTTGATTCTACTGTGCCACTGCTTTTCTTCGATACCATTTAGCATGATAATATAAGATTACAGAACGTTCATTTATTTTATGATAGTCATTGTTGATGTAAAAATTCTCGATGAATATACTTTTCAATTCCTGGATACAACTCAACCCGTTTTTCAAAAGATTACTGAGTGTTCAAGAATTTTTGAGAATAGCATTAAAAACGTGTGCTTCAAAGTTACATAAGTATTTCTGAATTCTTAAGCAAAATCCGGATAAATTACATTACAAAATCATGGCAATGCCTCAAAATATTGAAAAGTATAATATTATAAAGGATGATACGTGTGGAGAATTAAATTTTTGTTATAGTATTGTCAAATATTTTTTTTTCTTAAAATAGATACATTGCTCGATTTAAAACAATTGACAAATACATCATATTTAAGGTGAATGCATATACCACATGAGGAGACTTAATATTAAAAAATAATCGTGAAACACGTAATAAACGCGTTGAGAAAAAACGTAATGTTGATGATGATGTTCAGTCAGCTCTAACACATAAATATTTCATGTGAACACAATGTGATGATATAAAAAATATAGAAAATTGTATCGTTATTCTCTATTATTTACGATTTAGTTGCAATATCGATATTTTCGTATTTCTAGTTTGGTAAAGAAGGTATAGATGAACTCGAATTTGGATTAACAAATTTTATTACTGTGAGAATAATGTTCGAAAAGTACGTAATTTTTTACCTGTCAAAGCACTACAGGCCCTGCCGTAGCACCTAGTTCCTTGTCGTATATTTGATTGAAATTAAGATTTTCCATGTTCTTAAGTAAAGTACCTCTTTTTAGCATCTTTTTAATCACATTAAAAATGCAAAACTAATATTTTTGTAAAATAAGAAACAAAAAGAATAACGATGCAAAATATTTTGTCGACATCAAATTGTGTTGTGACATATTTCTATATGTAAGAACTGAGTGAAGAAACTGGCAGACTCCAATATTTCACGATGCATTAGATCTGTACGCTATATACAGTTAGACTTATGTGTGTAACGCAAACTGACAAATTGTATGTCTGCTGATCCACTACGTTAAGAGATTGTTATTATTATTAGAGCTCCCTGATTAAAACAAGACTATTACATTTGAGACTATGCCAATGGTAAATCGTAAACGTTTGACAATCGGATGATTAAATTTTCTTCTTCCTTGTACTTTATCGTCATTATACTTCGATGGAGATTAAATACCAACAGCAACTGCATTTTTATTGGGGACAGACAGACTAGTCGTAGTGAGGAATGTCTTCTCCACTACTACATAGCAGCAGCGTAGTCTAAACTGAAGTATCACCTTGGTTTGATCTCTATAGCCCTAACAATAATAATACCACTGATAATAATGATCATAACAGCTATACAAGGTACTGTCAAAAAGTTGTGCGCGTATATGCCGCCGATGATATATAAAATATAGTATAGTATATTTTGAATTGATATAAATTCATTGAAAAATCATGTATTCAATCATCAGATTGCGATTTCTTTTTCTTTTTTTTCTTCTTTTCGCTGACCGGTGCTTCAATTGCTTCCTCTACTACTTGCTCTTTTACTTCCTCCTGAGACTTTTCTTTCTTCTTCTTCTTCTTCTTTCCCTCAACTGAAACATAATAGACATCATTGATGTAGTCTGTACGTAGATGTTAGGATAGCATGTTAAAATGGATGCACAATTTAGTCTTCCTACCTTTCACTTCTGCTTCAGCTTCCTGTTCAGCCTTCACCGATACTTCGGATTCTTCTTTCATACTGGCTGATGTTTCAGCTTCCTGCACAGAAGTGTCATGCTTTTTCTTCTTCTTCTTTTTCGGGGTTTTTGTTTCGCTTGCATCAGGAACTTCTTCTTTGACCTTCGCCTCCAGCTCCTCTTCTCCAGTTTCCTTCTTCTTTTTCTTCTTGGGAACCTCCTCATTACTTTCAGATGGTGTAATCTCTTCAATTAATGGCTTCTTGTCTTCGCTCTGTGAGTATTTTCTCTTAGTTGGCAGTGTTGAATCTGCAGCTGCTGGATACTCCATGTATTCGCTGCTCGAATGATATTTCTCAAACTTTGCCTTAGCTTTACCTGTTCCACTAATTTTGCGTATATTTCCTTCCTCGAGGACTCTTAATCTTGCCTCTAATTTAGCTTTGTGTTCAATACCTAGGTCGAATGTACTGTCTTCTCCCAGGGCATCTACTCTCGTAGCCAGGGAAGCCTTGGCTGCCAGCATTCTTGACATTTTTCCTTTGTTCTTTGTAGAGGCTTGTCCAACAAGTTGAGCGTGATAAATCAAACCGTATTTTGGAGTGTCACGTTTCGTTTTCAATGCACGGAATAAAGCTTTCTCAGCTCCGAGGATTTGAACTGTGGATGCCGGGTGTTTTGCTAGATTTATTAGGGAGCCAGCATGGGATATCAATCTGGCACCAACTAACTCACCAACGAGAACTGTCAGGTTGGGAGCCATAGCCATCATTCTAGTCTTCAGATAGTCATAGAGTTGTGCTCTGTATTGAGAAATCTCTATTACCTGATCGCAGAGATGCTGAATATTTAGTATATCGTCATCAGAAATTTCTGTTCCCATTGAAATCTCTGCTGCCTCTTTAACCTTTTCTTCCACTTCCTCTGGTAAAATATCTGATAAATCCGAGCTGGAGGCATTCTCTCGTGTTCCAATAACTTTCACGGTCTTCACGAATGCGATATTATCGGTTATGAGTTTACCGAGCTCTGGAAAATGCCATCCGTACCACTCACGGCAGCGCATTACATAATTATTTAACTCCTTGTCAAGATCGTCAAGTAGGCAGACAGCCTGTATGATCATAGTGTCTATTTTGTCAGGGGAAAATTTGAGTTTGTACCGCGAAAGACTGTGAGCCAGACCAAGGGCCATTGCTGTCATTTCCTTCTTAGGAAAACTAGCAAGCAAGCTGTCCATTTGACTGCGAATACATCGCATTAACTCCTGAATAGCTGTATTACTGACACAAGAAAGACTTAATTTATCTTTTATGGCATTTCCCAATTTAGAATCAGCAACAGCTAATTGTTCTTGGACCTCTGCGCAATGCTTTTTAAGCATCTTCTTCAGTGACTTACAAAGCTTTCCTTCTACAGCAGCAGTGGTAGCTGCCAATGCTTCTGTAGTATCCGCAAACTTCTCAAAATGTTTAAGTTTGACGCTATATCACCAAAAAAAAATTGATATATTACACATGTATTGTGTGAAATTGTTTTTAGTATAATTGTACACATTTTAGAGAATACTTACATTTTGCTGGCAGCTTCTGGTGTTTCAAAATCATGGTAGAGATTATCTGTTTTACTTAATTTATTTTCATCCAGGAGCTAGAGAAAAATACATATATTAATATCATTACATTCATTCATAGATGCATTTGTTTCATACAATATATACTCTAAAGGTGCCGAACACGTGTTCAGAAGCATTTACGTTATGTTTGTCAACAAGTTAATAACAAAGACAACTTACCTTGAAAATAGCGTACCCCGCTGGGGTTTCGAATAGAACCAACATATTTCCACCTTTTCTGAGATTAAGGTGAGACTTTTATATTAATAAAAATATATCTAAAGACATAGTCTTATATACAGGTCTGGGCACTCAGCGAAAATGGACGTGCCGTTTGGGATTCCGGATTTTAGTTGTGAATATGAGGCGCTAGTATCAGAGGATCCTGTTTGTACGCATGCGCAATTACCCTGGTCTTTCAATCATAACCTATTTAAATGACACATCTATTCGTTATTACTACCTTAGCGCCCCCAGTCTTCTTCTAATAATTGGTACTAAATATTGGTACCCTGTTTTTTAGCTCATTCTTGGTAGGATGTTATACTTGTTCCAGTTTGCCTAAGAATGTATAACCATTTGTTTGAAGAATCAGTTCTAATTAAATAAAACTGAATATTTACATCTCTCTAGAAGATGTAACTTCACTTCACTTCACAGGTCACTTCTTTGACCGATCAGTTTCATTCATTTATTTTGTTCATAATGGCCCTTTTTGATAATCCTTTTGACAGTGAGGATGAGAATGATTTTGATATTATTGTCGTCGGTGGAGGATTGACTGGACTCACTGCCGCTTATAATATTTTAAAGAGACATGTTGGATTAGATGTTTTAATCCTTGAGAGAAATAGTTAGTTTATTAACCATATAATAAATATCTACCTCATAATATTTCTTTTAATAGATGGTATCGGAGGAAGGCTTATATCTCAAACAGAAAGCAAATTTTACTATGCTCACTCACTCCAAAAAAATATCACTCATATGTTGGATACATTTGATATACCAAAAGAATTTAAAATTAATGTTGAAGAAAAGCAGAAAGTATTGTTCACTGAAAATGGTCCACTAGAAAATAAATTGCCATCCTACATTGCTGGAGAAATTCATTATTTTCTTAATGTGGTACTGTATCATAGAATTAATTGTTTAATTTACTAGTTTGTATTATTTTTGGCTATAGATTAATTCAAATAGCATGGATCCAAAGTTTAAAATTTATTCTGCCCATGAGGAAGCTGAAGATCTATCTAGGATCAGTATAGATCAATTAATATGTCGCCTTGTATTTTTACCACAATCCCGTTCAATCTGCAGAACTTTCATGTCTTTGGTTTGTGGTACTGAAAATAATTATATCAAGAAAATGTTTAAGATTTATCATTACTTATGCGATTTAGGTATTAACGATACACATTACATTTCTGCTTTATGGGTTTTGGTAATGTTACATGGAGCAAATGGTTTACTGACCAGATTAAAAATAGTACTTGGTGATGAACATCGTTATTTTGTTAAAGTAACTAAAATATTATTATCTAAACTACATGAATGCAAAACCTTTCTGTCTTAAATACATCAACTTAACACTTGTAATATTCTATAAAATATATTTTAAATTTAAATTATAAAATTATCCTTAGAATGGTATGATGAGCATAGCCGAAGAATTACTAAGAAGAATAGCAGATGAGAATGGTGAAACACATTACAAAGAACAAGTTAACAGAATACAATTTAACAACGATCGAGTTTACGTAACAACTGATATACGAACTTATAGGCAATTATCAAATATAAAATTTCTGTACCTTAATGATTTAAAACAATTTAAACATTCCCTATTAGATGTAATCACGTGATAATCGCTGTACCGCCACAGGAAAGCGTGCTCATCCAGATTGAACCAGAGCCACCAATAAATCTCATACAATTCCAGAATTTATTCCAGTGCAGCAAGACCATATTTTTTAATGCTACATATAAAACTCCTTTTTGGCATACACAATTTTCGGGAGACATTATTTCCACTTGGAATTCAAAGACAAAGTTACGCATTGCATATGATGCTAGTTCATGGAGTAAAAGGGAATCAGTAATTGCAGGATTTATATCAGAATCAAATCAGACCTCGAGAGCATCAATACACTTATTTGATGTTTTGAATGCATGTTTTAAATCAAATCAGTCAAGAAATTATATAGACTACAGTGAAACTCAAGGAAACTCAATGAATGTTCCAAAGCCTGACAAGATTAACCATCATATCAATCCAATGTTCACACCTTGGGGAAGGTGAAGTACGATACCAAATTAATAATTCTTTGCTCATTGATCAAAAATATTTTCAGGATATTCTTTGCATCCAGCGAGTATGCACCAACCTGGCCAGGCACTGTGGATGGTGCATTGGAGTCTGGCAATATATCAGCTTGTTTGTTACTAATGAGAACACGTCCACAAGCATTGAGCCCATTAGAAATTATTTCTTGCACGTCAGTACAAAGTTCACAAACAATCCTAAAGCTTCAAATGATAAAAATATTAATACCATACTCTGCATTCATTGTTTAGAAACCAAAGAGTCAAACCTCGACCATCCCAGCCAATACGTGTAGCCATGCTACAGTACATATGCCTCACGGTGAACGTTATAATATTCCTATCTTATTTTCGTGCAGCTTATCAAAACGATTGAAAACGCTTATAGCAACTTCAGTAATGGTGTGGGATTTTGTATTTGATAACACGAGATAAACCAAGAAACTATATACAGATTAGCGGCACAGCACTTTATAGAACCATTATCAGTTTCTTCTGCATTATAAAGGCAAGACATACTGAACAACTTATCTCTTTCGAAGTTTTAACAATGGACCAGAAGAGTCTGCCACACTTTGGAGTAGAGCTCGAAAATTTACAAT
This sequence comes from Calameuta idolon, assembly GCA_030142285.1. NCBI lineage: Eukaryota > Metazoa > Arthropoda > Insecta > Hymenoptera > Cephidae > Calameuta > Calameuta idolon. The sequence continues at coordinate 299,221 of JARQSV010000736.1, read as the reverse complement.
TCGAAGGTGTAAGTAACAGAAGCTGTAATCACATTTCTTGAAGTAAAATATTATAAGCTGTGATTTTTAATTTCTCTGTTTTCCAATTTCTTATTCTAGTTTTGGGACTGGTTGATTCATTTCAATAATGTGGAATCAATGTGGCGAGCACAACCGACTTATATCATTGTGCAGGTGTTATTCCTGATAGGTGGTCTTATCACGTTCATACACGGTAATATCAGTTCTACGATATCGCAACATTATGTTTCGAACCTATGTAATGTTCCAATATTATTTGAACAGCTTCAAAAAATGGTGGACGTTTTATGCATCTTTGGATTGGTATTATACTTCACGGGCTTGTAGTAGAAGCTATCAGTTACAATTTACCAGATATTGATAACTTCTGGCATTCCCAAACGCCTATAATATTACTAGGACGGCGTCTTCCACTTCATATAATATTTCTATGTACGTCCCACTTTCTTTTATAATTAAAGAATTTCCTTGCATTTTTGATCTGAAAGATTCTTTTATCTTAGATTCTGTTTTTCTCTACACGGCATCAATTACCGCTAAGAGATTCAAATTACCATTATGGAGCGAACCGTTTGCTGTTGGGTTGATAGTAGTATTAATAGACATTCCATATGATATAATATCAGTAAGATTTTTGCACTGGTCCTGGCATGATACAGATCCAAGCATTTGGGATAGACATTATCATGTTCCATGGAATTCCTATTACTTCCATGCTACCTTTGCTGCCAGTTTTACATTTTGGTTTCACAGTACTCGAAAATTAATTACTAAAAGTTCAAATAAATGGACATCTGACAAATCGTAAGTGAAAGAAATCTTTTCTATTGAAATAAACTGTAAGTTAAAGCTATTTACTTAAGTTATTTTTAATAGACTCCTGAAGGAAACATTATGCACTGTGCTCTCATCGCTATTGGGAATGCCTGGTGGAGTTTTATTATTTCTACCAATTTATCATCCACTTCATGACAACTTCAATGTCCATACAGAAGTCTGTTTCTTTCTGCTCTTCGCTGTTTTCATAGTTCTAGCTTGGAGCGGCGAAAGAGCTTCTAGATCAACCATTACTTTCAAAAGTAAAGCTGACTGTCTCTTTCTCCCATACTTGATAGTCTACTATTCTGTTTTCTTGGGTAACTTAATATAAATTACTTTATTGATAAATTATCTTTTGATAATGAAATAATACCAGAAATATCTTTCTAATGTTTATACCCTATCATTTTAGCTATGGTCCTCATTGGAGATCCATCCAAAGAAGTTTCTATTGGATTACATGAGCAGATTGGACCTTGCGACGAAATGGTACCAATTACATCTGCACTCGGACAAACGCTTTATAAAAGAAAGTATTTGTGTTTGGAAGATAATGATGAAACCTACTTTGGATGGGATTGTCTACCAGGTGGTAAAGCGCCAAAACCCTATTCGCATTGGTACACCGCATGTGGAACTGAATTGAAAAATCGCATCGAGTATATTGCAGTGACTTTAACGATTTGTATTGCGGCACTCGGTGTATTTGTAAACGCTTTCCTCTTGTCTAATGGGAAAAGCAATCGAGAATCTATAACGACGAAAAAGGTCAAGAAAAACTGATATTTCCTACTACAGAAGCACAAGGAATTTACTGCATAGCAGTAAATAGGACCGCGGTTATTTTTTTATAAAAAAAAAAGAGAATCTTTAAAAGGAAGCACATACAATATTAATATTTCATTGAACATTGACGCTTACACAATACACTCTGAAGAAGATTCACAAATAATCACACTATGAGTTAATTATAGGAAAGGTCACTAAATAAAATTCCTTAATGTTCACAAAACACTCTAATCGGTTATTGTTGCATATATCGTTAGACTAGCTACTAATATTATTACTGTGACTACCTGGAAAATATTCATCCACATGCGTCCACTTCCATCCTTCTTTAAGACTTCCATTGGGATTTTATCTTTTCCCTTTCGTTTTGACTTGATAAATTTCCTTTCAAACTGCTCAATCTCTTTTTGGTTTTTAATTTCGTCTTCCTTACGTTTTTTCTCCATCTCTAATTCATGAGCTCTTCTGCGTTCTTCTTTCTTTTCCTGACAGACGTTGTCGCAATCGACAAACGCCTTATTGATCCGCACTAATGCACAAGAGAAGTCCTTTTTAATTCGCTTACACTTGCAGTATAGTTTCACCTTTTTATTGCAATCATTGGCACCTTGGCACTCTCCAGGGTGGCAATTGTCGATGCAACGATGACCACATGGATACTGCAAGAAAATATATTTAAAAATATAGGAAGGTAGACTTAATACCTTACACTGATTAAAATTGAAAACTTCGTTCGTCTAGAATCACAAACCTCTAAAAATGTTACTTACAATTCGAGGACATTGATTTCCACATTTGAGCATCTCGTTCTTTTGCTCTGGAGTCGCAGATGTCAATTCAAAACATCGTTTGTATAGTGAATTAATTCCACAATGACAAGATACTTTGACAAGCTGCTTGCAATTGTCACAAGGTGCAGGATGACATTGTTTTTTACAAGGATGATTGCAACCCTTAGGTCTGGGGAAAGCGCATTCTCGTTCGCAATCCTCGCAATCCGCATCTTCCCTAGAATCACCGGACGATCGTAACTTATGACAAAGTTGTTCGCAGTGATGATTTGTGCAGGTCAACAGTTGTCCACACGGTCTTAAACAAGAAGTGGGTCCGGCCATGTGACATGGCCAGGGTTTTGTCTCATGACCTCCCAAGCAGGTCACCATCACAGAAACTTCGCACGGCGGACACGGTAATGTCTTCAATTGCATCTTTTCTTGAGGTCTTTCCCAGGGTCCTGCGGGCTGGTTATTCACGCCATTGACTTTGATCTTTACCCAGACTTTCGCATGGCAAATCGCTGGACATGTATGGCCACATTTCTTATGCGTGAGTCCACAAACTTTGCGACACGGTGGGCAGGCACCTTGGTGACACTTATGCGACTCCCTTTTTGGGTGATGACAAATCGGTGGGATCTTGCAGAGTTTATTGCAATTAGGTGGCTTGATCTTCTTTGCAGTACCACAAGGAACGGTGATTTTGCTATTTCCACAACGACACTGTATTACATCCGTCCTTGGGCATGGATAGCAGGGTCCACTGTGACATGGAGCTGCGCATTTATGCTTCCTGCAATTCAAATTGCGATCACAGATTTTCTCGCATGCATTAAAGTTGTTCTTTAATAGGCAGTCGCAGCATTTCTTGTTGCACGGGTGTCTTCCACAGAGACGCATTTGCTTGCACTTGGTGTCACAGTGAAATGTCTTGGCACAGGCGAGTTCCTTCTTATAAGCACCGCAACGACAAGTCTTCGTTACCACTTCTAGACACTGACCACAGTGCTCGGTATGGCATCGCATATTGCAATAGTGCGATCCGCAATCAAGAAGTTTGCCGCAAGTGTCACCGCATGTTGGTACTTGTTCCTGCTTGCAAGAAATAATGTACCGTGTCTTACCACAAGGGCAGCTTCTGTTTCGTTCAATGGGACATTCGCCACAGTCACCTGGACGATGACAAACACCTTGGCATACGTGTACATTGCAGGAGAGACGGTTACCGCACGGTTTATCACAAGTCCAGCAAGTTTCGTTGCATTTTCGAGCCTCCGTCTTGTTACCACAGTGACAGGCAATAAAAATTGTTTCTGAACAAGGTGGACACTCATCGGCATGACATTCTATTTGACAATTATGTTGAATGCATTTTAGTTTCTTGCCACAAATGCTTCCACAGCTCCATTCTTTGACATTGCATCGGCGTGGTCGTGCTGGTTGTTTGCCACAGTAACACTTTGATGAAACCATCTTTGGGCATGGTGGACAAGGTCCAGGATGACAAAGAAGGACACATCGATGACCACATTTTGGCTGTAATAATTTGCTGCATGTTTCTCCACAAGAATGTGGAATTGACCAAGGTAGATACGATGGATCCCTTGTTTTTCTACAAAAGCACTCGTAATGCGTGGGAACTTCATCTTCAGGATATTCCATTCGACATTTCGGACTGATAAATAAATATAATCTATTATAAGCATACCACAAATATACTGATAAATGAAAATACTCACCAAGCCCATAGAGGAGTGATGCCCTTCTCATGTTTATAATTAAGACTATCGCGAATCCAATGTTGAATGCAAGGCAGATGCATAAAAGAATAACATTTGCTGCAATTCCAAATCTGCATATAAATAGATTAAATTAGTTATTTATTGAAGCATTAGGATTTTTCAAATACATACCGCATCTGTTTTCTTTACAGTTGAAATGCAAATCAGGCACACTGCTCCACCAGACTGGAAAGTATCTATCAGGTAAGAAAGTGCTTTTTCAGCATCACCTCCTTCGTACTGATACGAAGACAGAACCTTGCCAACTGCTTTCTGAAGGAGTTCTTCATTTCCATCATCATCTTCCTCACTGGAGGATTCTACGAAATTATTAGCCTCTAGATGCCTCACTATAGAAGCTTGATTTTGGGCCTGTGCTCGCTTGAACTTTTTCATTCTGTCCTCCAATTATAGCAACTAGAACATTGATGATTTGCTCATTTTATAATTAATGTGATGCACTTGGTAATAAAACTTTTTTTTTGTAGGATTATTGCTGCCAATACACATTGTCCAATGATAAAGAACTCAAAGATAACCTGTGAATGTACGGACATCAAAAAAGCCGTAGTACTTTAAGTCATTTGAGACAAATTCATTGTATAAATTTGAGATTCGATAATAAACATAAGATACCAGATAATTCACTGCTGTTTAAAATAATTTAGTGACAATAGTGTCAAATAATAAATACCTCCTTATGTTTTGGATCCACAAGAAGTTGGTAACGTCAGCTAAAAATTATACGTTTTGATCTTCATAACAATACTTCAATCAAGAAAAATGTCAAACGGTTAAACGTAATATGACAGAATAGTAAGAGAATAAATAAAGGAAATTCAATGAATCACAGACTATAATAATATAAAGAATTTATGAAGCTGATAAAGAACCAATAAAGGTATTAGATAAGTTTACGGTTGCTACGTTAAGGTAGACTACGTTTGAATTAAGTATAACTGTAATAGCGAGGTTATAGATTATAAAATGCGTTTTTGTTTTGCAAAATTCTGACTAGAGCCTCGTGTTATCACTAATTGGTAGAAAACTACAATTTTTTTAAATATACACTCTCAAAGAAAATTGCTGTTTTATATAATATTTGTAAATAACACGTTTATACAGGTCACATCACCAGAATGAAATCAACTACCTGGAGAAAAAATCTCTACGAAAATCATGGTCTTCCTGATAATTATACAGACTATACCTTCCTTGAAGAACTACGGAAAAATATAAAACCTAACAATGTTACTGCTAAGGAAGCTATCACCTTGGGAGCCAGTATTTCAATTCAACTTAGCATTGTTATTCTGTTTGTAATTGTTTTTGTATGGCTCAACAATCAATGGACTACACCAAACATCATTTTTATGTCAAGTAGCATTCTTACAATGGCCGGATATTTCCTTTATACTGTTAATATGCCTGATATGTCAGATAGACTATCAAAAGACTTACAAACTGTATTGATATTTGTTGCGTTTGGTTATATTCTGTCACCAGTATTGAAAACATTAACAGATACAGTGAGTACTGATACAATTTATGCAATGACAATATTTATGTTCTTTGTTCATTTGATTTTCAGCAAGTATGGGTCTCCCCAAGAGTCTCTCTCAGATTCACTTTCTATAACATCCTCAATTTTCGGCTCTCTCATGTTAGCTTCAAGATTAGCTTCGCCATTGCATGCATTTTCACTACTCACAGTAGCAGTACAGTGTTTTGTACTATTACCATTCTTATTATCACAACTAGATAACAAGGTAGTAATTGCAATAAGTCTTGCAGTTGGTACTACATACCTACTTGTAGAAATATCACCTATATTATGTAGTGTTTTTGTGGGCGTTACAATATTTGTGCATATAGTCTGTCCGTTATGGTACATAAGGTGGCAGAAATTCAAAGAAAACATATATGGTCCTTGGGACGAGGCAGTGATATCTTAAAAATTATTCTTATAGTGTATAAATGTATAATAAAGAGAAGTAAACAATTTGTCATGTTCTATGGAACTCTACTGCAACTGTTTTGAATGAAACAATTTATTTATAAGCATTGAAATAACCATCTACTTGGATCCAATATCAACTGATTCCGGATCGAATGATTATCTGAGCAAACGGAATTATTTCACGACAATAAACTGTAACAATCTTTTAATTCGTCTCACTAGCGCCTCCAGAAAACTGCGTTCAGTAGTAGTGTATTCGCTAGAAGTATCCAGTAGTTGTGTGATAAAACTGTCATTCATCATTGACACGAGACCTTGCTTCAAATCCGATAACACCTCTCCCGATATTCTCCATTCGCCCATACTGTCATCCATTCCTCCAGCGGACACTACGGACAACAAAGATAGATGAAATTTTTGTCCAAAATCGAATTCATTTATTCACAGAAAATCGAATCGAATTTGACTACTTCCAGTTTTACCTTGTAGCCTGTTATATCTCGAAGCTGCCTGCATTGTGTAAAAATCTAGATGGCTCCATAGAATGTACAGACTGTGTTCCACTATCAGTGAACAGTATTTTATATCCCTACGTTTATCCTTTGCTCGCCGTGCTAATCTGCGTTCGACAATCAACCGTTGCTTTACCATATCGAGTTCCAATTCTTCTTCAGTCAAGTACTGGAGACATTTAACAAATAAAAAAAGAAGTTAAGATTTCATTCGATAAATTTTATAAACTAAGGACATACCTTTTTGAGATCAATGATGCTCATGTCTTTGACTATAGCTGAATTTTTGATAAGGGTGTCAATATATGGAATTTCAGAATGCAGTAGAGATGTTGATGACACTAGTTGATCTACCACCGCACCAAGATGAATACCACCAGTATCACGTGGTCTATTTTCTCGACCTCCAAGCCGTGGTGTCAGATAGGGTTCAAATAGGCTATTCCTAATTTTTTGATCCATTCTGCTGTGCTCCATTTGATTGCGTGCATAAAGCATAACATTGGCAGCTATCTGTATTGAGCAGGAATGTTGTTCCCCTTCGTCGGATTCCTGATGAGCCAAAGTTATAGGGGCAGGTTGTGGTTCAAATTTGGGCAACAAAGAAAGCATCAGTTTTTGCAATCTATAGAGATGCGCACGAAGTTCTCTCATTCCTGTACTATCTTCCATTTTGTGGACATTTGAATCCGCCTTTATAAGTTCCTCATCCACGAGTTTATACATATCTGAAGAAGATATAAATTGAACGTTATGAATAACTAAAGAAAGTAGTATCAATGTATTGTAATATAGAGACGATCCTTACCGATATTAGCAGACCTTGCGATGACACCTGTGAGACAAGCTACTTCCTTGAGGAAGTAAACGTTGGAACGTGGTGAAGCATTTCTTAGAGCCATTTCAACTGTGTCTCTATGGCTATGTAAAAAACCACAGACTTGAATGGCACATGACTGATTTTCTGTGCCAAGGGTAGTAAGTAGAGCATCACAGATATAAAGTGCAGGCAAGAAAATCTGTTGATATCGTTGGCCGACTGAGGGAATCAGGGAAGCGTCACCAGCCTCAAATCCAACATGAACGTCGGGATGCTTGTCAAAGACAGACATGCTAGAGATACATGAAAGCGCTTTGTTCTCGAGAAGAGTCTCAGCACCGAGTCTTGTCGATGCCATTCTACAAAGCGTTGCCATTTTTGCCTCGTACAAATATAATGGTCTCAGAGTATCCGGTTCCGGTTGCAAGATACAGCGCAACAAATTATCAGATTCCAATAAACTGTCTATCATATGTTTGAGGTATCCTCTGCTCGACATATAGATTACCCAGGAATTGTCACAGTCCAATTCAAGTATTTTATCTAAGCAAGAGAGTGCCAGCATCTTGCAGACGTCGTGGCCACCAGAACAGTTATGACACAGAATATCCATCAGTTTATCGCCAAAACTGTTTATTACTTGTATTGTCGCATAACGATGAGAACGTTCCTGGAGTGTTGGCGCCCTGTAGAAGGTGCTGTCTAGTTGAGTAACGTACATGGAATCTATAGAATTTCCAGCTTCCGGTCGTTCCAATCCCACTACGCACAAGAAGTTTAAGAAAGCTCCGTAGAGATGAGTCCTGACAGTTTGCGACGATGCTCCAGAATTCAAAATCCATTGTAGAATGTGTCTTAGAATGATTTTCATCATGGTCGTATTCGATGGAGAGGATGGCAATAATTCATCATCAGATTGCATGGCAAAACTGTTGCGTAAATTCACCAGGAGTATAAGAACAGTACCGGAGACCAGAGTCTTGATCTCGTTAAGTGCCTCGCAGGATGTCATCTTCTGGAGTAAATCATGAGACAGATTCAGCAGGAGATTTTGCCTTTGTGACGGCGGTAACTGTTGATTTGTAGCTACGGAGAAGAGAATCTCTGTAGCCTGACACCAGCCCTCGACAAACTTTACTGTAGCATATGACAGCGTTTTTGTTTGATTCCTCTTGAGTGCATAAGCCAATATGGATTGAAGTTCCTGCTGCATCAGCTTACGTTGCGTTGCCGTAGCGCTAGTCTGAGTAACAGCCAGTTCTTCTGTAATGAGAGCGTGAAGTCGACGAATGTCTATGAGCTGCGGTCCAACACTCAAAGTAACAGGAACACTGCAGCGACCAAGAACCATTTCAACTTGAGATGGATCAAAGTACTCCCAAGATTTGGGAGGATCTAATTCCAATTGGAAGTCTATGTAGTGCAAGAGATCCATGAGAAGCTTCTGCGAAGGTACGATCTGATCTCTCTCCAATCCCAAGTTACCTACTAGTCTCTGTACCAAAGAGTTCTGCAAACTTCCCCCAGCAACTCGCAATTCTATTGCTGCTATTTTCAGTAGCCAGGACATACAAGTCAATTCAGTGGCTCTGTTAGGACCCTGAAATGGTAATTTAGACAAGTGGCGTTGAACAAAATCCTGGTTGGTTGCTGTCCTTAGGAACCGCAGAACCGACGAAGAAGTCTTGTTATTTGCTGCCAGGATGTGAAGAAACCAGTAGCAAGATTCTGTGATCTTATCTCGTCCACGTTCCAAGGACAGTTCCAAGATAGCGAGGATGGAGTGCAGGCAAGTGCGGGGAAAATTCAACATTCCTGGTTGTTGTATTACTGTCTTCCTAATGTCCTTGCTGATGTCAAATCCCAAGAGGTAATGTGATATGTTAGGTGGTGGTCGTGTTATACTTTGCATCATAAAAGAGAGTATTCTCAATTTGCAATTACCAACTTGTTGTCGCTCCTCAGTAGCATCATCATCGTACTCGTAATTATCGTCAGCATCCAAACACTCAACAAAACCATGTCGTATCGATGTGGTTAGAGATGACGTAGAGGTAAAGGTCGAGAGCAATTCAGAATCTGCACCAGGTTCATTTGCGACAGCTTGTATTATGCCAACTGCTACATATGCATGCTGTCGAAGCCACGAGTTGTAAGAAATATACTTCGCAATATTTATCATGTGATCCGGTTTTCCAGTTCTGGGATTAACTCCCATAAGAAGACGTGATAGCCCAGTTAAAATCTTAGTAGCTGAATTTGAAGCAGCCAATTGTGCCATGTAATTGTGCTGCATAGCCAGAGCACGTTCAATAATTTCAAGGCAGTGCAACGTACTATTCTCCAAATGCTTCTTACCAGGGAACGAGTCGTACGTATCTAAATGATGACAACCCTCATCAAGTATGTAGAGGATCACATGGAGCAATTCCGAATTGGAATGTAACTGTGTCATCAGATGGTGACCTGGTGTTGGATTAACCATGGTGGATTCGCCACCCTGAAGTTCTATTTTACAACCTCTGAAGTCCTCCTCGTTTGGTTCGTATTGGTTTATTAGTTTTAAAAATATCTTCAAACAAGCTTTAGAAACTTCCCACTTCTCAGCAGGATTTTTATAACAGCGTGTATTAAATCTCAAGAAGACTGAGTTTATAATGAATTGAAGATACGGGTCGAATCCAGGATTTCTTTGACCGACTCCGAGTAATCGTGGAATTGGAAAATCCGTAAGGACATCTAGAAGTTCTAGCATAGCCCTCGTCAAGGGGTATTCCTCGTTTCTGGATTCGATTTCCTCCAATTCCGTTTGAACTCCTCTTGGCTGATAGCTACTAGTCGTTGGTATCGTTGGCAGAATCTGTGCAGCTTCAAGACTTTGCCAGACGGTCGATGAACTTTCCGGTGATTTAGCAAGGGCAGCTAGAGTCTGTACCAGGACTCCTTTTAGTGGAATTGGCATGGCACAACAGATCAAGCCAGTTAATGAGGGCAAAACTTTCCATCCAGGATGGTCACATATAGCCACCCTGGATATTTCATCATGTTTTGCAACAACCTGGACTACTAGTAAAACGGCTTCCAGTCGTTTTACCTCCTCAGGTCCTATCCCTTTGGGATGACTCCTTTGTCTATACACAGTATCCTGGCTCGGTGGTAATTCTTGCCTCAAATAAAAATAATATTGATGTAATGATGAGAAAAAATGATCCCACGATAATGTCATTGAACTGGACCCGTTTGGCTTGAGAAAATTGAAAGCTTGTCTAGCGGCCGGTGTTGAAGATGCAAGGGATGCTAACATTTTTAAGTAAGGCACGTAGAGTCCCGGTGGAAGGACTTCGCCGGCAAGTCGTATGAACTTAAATAATGCGACTTGTCTAGATGGAAGTTTTCCAGAGTACAGTGAAGTAGGTACGTGCGAGGAGTCTGTGTGCTGGCACCAGTAATCCATGGCCAGATTCAACTTGAGTGGATCATGTTTGTACAATTCTGCCACCATGAGCATTAGGTACTCGAAGTGACGGTCTAGGTTCATAGGAGGATCTATCCTCTGCTGCTGGAAAGCTTGTATCTGCCTCATAGATTCGTCGACCCGGTGCCGTAGTTCTTTAACTTTTAGTGGCATCAGGAGAATGAAATCTGAGATGAGAGTGTGAAAGTAACGCAAATAGAATTCTTCATAATGAAGAGACCCGCATTTGAAAATGACATTAGCCATGAACTGGAAGGCATTATTGTTTAGAGCTTCAGTTAATAGCTCTTCATCCTTGTTTGTATTTTGGCACAGATTCGTTGCTGATTTTAGGGTAGTAATCGCAATAGCCAAAGCAAATTGTATGACTCCTCGAAGTCCAGGACTCTCCCAAGAGATGTTATCTGCAGTTAGTTTGTGGATAAGTTCATCGCGCATATCCTGTTCTGCGATCAGAGGCATAGCTCTTACTATTTCCTCGCCATCTTCTCGACTATGCAAAGGACTTAGGTTGATAGAATTCAACATGGCCATTATTAAAGCCATAGTAACTTTGCTAGGACAACCCTCGCCAGTTTCAGCCTCCGGCTGTCGAGTTTGTAAAAGGTTCAATAGTCGGAATGTTATGTTACGTGGTAGAGAAGATTGTGCCGACCACAGGTACAAGATATCAGCAAGATCCTGCCTAGTATCATTGTAGAGAGTCATCACCATATGATGATGCTTTGCACCACCTAGGGCCCTGTTTTGTTGTAGTAAATCCTGTTCCTATATATTAAACAATATAGAGTAAGGAGCATTAGAATTACAAAATTGTTAAATCATTAAGTGCTTATTATTTTATACCTTCGTGGGATCCATTTCTTCAAGTAAATTAACTACTCTGTCCAGAAGACCTTCCTGTTGCATTCTATTAGTGTACTCTGTAATATGCTTTGTTAAAGTGACTGGTGTATCCAGCATCCAACTGTGCCCTGCTCTGGCCTGAACGAGAGTTCTCAAGGAGGATGTGAGTGCTTTTCTGCCATCATAGTATAATAGTACTGCAGTAAGACCTCTAGTAAGCTCCGGATAATTTGGCATTTGAACTTGGGCTGTACATAATAAATCCAACACCATGTACTCATTGAGATTGTACATGTCAGATAAAATGATCGTCTCTTCTACGAGCTCCTTAGGCAATATTTGGTGTCCCAAACCAGGCAGTGTGATAGCTTCAGTAACAGCTTTCTGAATCTCTTCTCGACTCCTAGCATTTTTACCCTGATAAACAAATAAAAAATTATAGGTATACAATTATATTGAAGTATTTTGTAAACAATATAAAGTCAAATACCGGATTTTTTAGGAGTGTAAGAAAATTTTGTTTGTGTTTCTGGAGTGTTTCAGTAAATTCATGATACTGTGGATCATGAGCACTTGGTGGTGAGGTAATGTAACGGGTAATAAGACTCTGTAACTCTTTGTAATGAGTCCAGAGATCCTCTGTGCTAAGTTTATCTGAAAAATATCAATTGCCAAATGTTAACCTAAATCCTGATTGATATAACCATACATTTCTAAAATCATATCAAAAATATAATGATAAATACCTTCTGTCATGTTGATTCACTTAAAAAGATTGTATAAAATTCAAAATGAAACGTTTATTTATGTACACTGTATCACCAATAAAGCCATGAAAACTTGTAACTCCTGCATGGGACATATACAAATATCATACCGGTCTGCACCGGTCATATGGCGGGAGTACGTTCTTAATACCAATACGATACACTATAATCGTGAAATTCCCTATAAAAACTCCTGTTATGTCACGGTCTAGTGATAAATAATTTCACTAGAATTGAGCGGCAAGTTCTAATGAGGGATTAAAATGGAATCACGATTTCTCTCCCTCAATCAGAATTCAATGTTTTAAAATTCTCAGTCTATCATTAACGCATAAATAAGGTATATTCTACACAATTCGAGGAAAGCTTTCTAGCCCCTACACGTGCATAAACATATGGGCCACAAAGAATGTACGCAAGGGTCATTTGTTCATTGCTGTCCCAACCGAGTAAGTTTTTCAGAAATTCTCACGGCTGGCAATAAATCGGGTCACTTGAGAGTACCGATGGGCTAACAGAATGTTCGGCTGAGAGGTGACAGCGTCCATGTGCTTCCCCAGATAAAATAAGGATACGGTATGCATGATCCCCTTTTTGCGTAAGACAAGGCCCTCGAGCTTGGGTCCGGACAGCGAGGTGCCCGAGACAGGTGATCTTCCGCAAAGAGTAGTACATACATATGAATGTATATGAGTGCAGATGCATACATGAGAGGTACAGAGCAGCAGTACAGAGAACTATATCTTTTGGGATCCAGGAGTTCATTTTGATTTCTGGTTTTGAACGGTGTACGTCAAGTCTATTCGTAGAATCAATTAGTTAAGTTCAGTAATAGTAATCTGATTTAGAATAAACCATATTATAGTTAAAATAAATAAAGTTAGTTATATTGCTCTCCAATACCATCTGTATTTATATTTCTAACGCCTTTATACAATTTGAAATCCAGAGGATTAAACACCACTCGTCCACCTCGTCAAATTTACGCAGTCGAATCTGTCGCAGAAATAACAGTGACGAAATTCGGATAGCACATCCGTTATTTTATAACCGCCGATTTCGGAATTCAATTCCATTGTGTTTCGATTTCATTATAAGAATGATAACGAACAATATCGCTGATCTTATCGCCACTTATCTGTAGCCTGTTATATACAAAAAGATTAATTCTTATAATACACTGTGTATTAATAAATTGAAGTTAATGCCACGAAATCACAGATAAAGTGAAATCCTACTCAATGTTCCTTGTGTAGGAATAATGAGCACATCAGGTGTCAATGACTGAGCAAGATCAAATTTATCTTTTTCCATTTGTTTCAATAATCTTTAATCTCCCCTTTCTAAAGAATAGCAAAGCATATGGTGTTATAATTTGCTGTATCAACATAATAGCAATGATGTGTTCTGGTTGAAACGTATTTTTCAGATTGGAATCTTATATTACACTTCTTTTGAGATCACAGTATGCTTTTAGAATACAGTTGCTATATTCTACAAAGAGTTTATTCAATCTTGAATATTAGTGTGCTAATCACAAGAACGCGTCATTAAAATTTCATTGAATTTCATGAACAATTTCACATGCAAATTTGATATTGTAAATAAATATCAATATTGGTCTGTTTCTTTTTGAAATACTCGACAGTAATTATTATAAAGTCATTCTGACAATAGAATCCGTTTTATTTCAGCATGAAATATTCAGTGTAAAAAGAGGATGTTTGAATATTTACATAGTATACTTTTTAAGGCATTTGTGAGTTTTAGCAAGTGAATTTTGCAGATACTGTCACGAGAACATGTGATATATTCTTCTTTAGAAAATCAATGGCAACAGTATCTGTTGAATAGAAGTATTTACATAGGACATAACTTCTGTCAATACAGCATTTAGCTCAGGATAAATGAACAGTAGTGATTGTGAATCATTACAAAAACCATAACAGTCTGAAACTTTTTTTTCTAAAGTGAAGTTGTGGACTACTCTAGTGATGGCTTTTAAATAATAAAACTCTGGTATGGTTAAATATGACCTTTCTGGCATATTGTAATCTTTTAATTCGTGATATGGTATAACTGGCTGACAGAATGAAACTGATGTAAGAAACAACAAGAAATAACCTATTCTCTTAAAAAATTATTTAATTACTATCTCATGCCTTATCTTTCTAGATTACAATGCTTTTAAGAGAATAATTGTGAAATCTAAAATATCCACTCAATAGATCTGTCTCGTTATCTACATTTTCCGCATTTTTCAAAAAGTGAAAATTCTTATTGAATGATATATTTAAGTAACCAATGAGAATCTGAACTTTTTGAAAAGTGCAGAAAGTGTAGGTAACGAGAAACAGCCGTAATGCCTCGGATCATTGACGTATAGCATGGACTACGCGATTCCTACTTCCATTGACATATAGTATGGACTGATATGGACGGTATGGACTAAGTATTTATCTCTGCCAGTCGCCATCTTTTTCCATCAGCCGACCATTTTTCGTATGCTTGTAGTCCATGCCATATGTCGATGCTTCAAATTAACTTCTATGTATAAGTAAAATGAGGTAAACATCGATTGCAATCAGCTGTTTCAACCAAGAATACACAAGAATGAGCAAGAGGAAATAAATCAGCATAACAGAGTCCTCTATGAGTTCAGCAGAGTAAACGCATGACTCGATTTGTTGTGAGGAGCTTGTCAAGGAATTTAATAGTAATCTCAGACACTTTTGTTATCACATTGTAGACAAAACTGTGATAGTCAACAATAATGCAAATTTCGTTTTAGGGCAGTCAATAGCATTGCTTCATTATTACAATGGCTGATTTCAAGGTAATAAGCTCAGACCTCCAGGATCAGAATTACGAGACTAGAGTCAGAACTAATAGTTTTGGCACTACGGCCTCAACTCCGTCTTCTTCGTCAGATTATATTACTGGCGATGCTGATGATAGTTCTGACAGTAAAGGAACAATACCCTTTACTTTAAAATCTGTTGAAACACAACTACTACTATCAGCGGTAATTATTCAGTCATCCTTTGTCGTTATTATATTCTTAATGCATTTGTCATTTCAGGATGCCTCGGAGGAGGATCTAAAGGAAATGGAAAGAAAATGTAAGCAAATGGTTCTAGAGAGTGAGGAATGTTCCGAAGAAAGAAAGTGGTTGGTTCGTAGGCTGATTGAATTACGCCTCAGAGTTCAAGAACTTCGGGAAGCCTCTGATGAAAGTCTTCTTGAGACTCAGGTGATTCTGGGACATCATTTGGTACCACAAAAGCACCATATTGTTACTACAGGCCCTACGTATTGTGATCACTGCAGTGGTGCTATTTGGACAATGCTACAGTCTTGGTATATGTGCAGCGGTAAGCACATTACAATAATTCCATAAGCGTTTTGATGATCGCAAGAACAATCATCTCGTAGACTGTGGATTCTGCTGCCATTGGAAGTGCTTAAATAGCATATGTCGAATATGCGTACATGTAGTGGCCAGCGAAGCAGGAGGCTATACATATACCAGAGATATTTGTCCAGAAAAAGGTCTATCAGCACAGGGCTATAAATGTGCAGAATGTAATGCAAGAATAACGTTTAGTAAGTTTTAATTAAAGTTCTTATCCCTTTTGAGAGTGTATGATTTCTTTTAAAACTACTTTTCTTAACGCTGTACATTCTACTTAATGTAATTCTCTTACAAGCGTTCTCGAAAGGATTATCACTGTCATGCTTTGGCAGTCCTTTCAGATACACAGGTATATAATGAGATTATGTGGGACCAAATTAATCTTAACATATCTATTTCTGTAAATAACATTAAATTAATTGTCCTATGTAATTGCAGAATCCAGTTGGGTGGAGCCAAGACTCTGTGATTACAATGGTCTCTATTACTGTCAGCGATGCCACTGGAATACTTTGGCTGTAATACCAGCCAGAATAATAAGAAATTGGGATATGGAACCACGAAGGGTTTGTCGTGCAGCTGCTCAACTCTTGTTCCTTATAGAAGAACGACCTGTTCTTCCTCTGGAGCAATTGAATCCTAAATTATTCACACTTGTACCTGACCTGTCTCTTGTTAAGGTATACATTACTGAGATAGTCTTATCGACGTTACTGAAGCTTGAACTAATTTTCCTAATTTATTTTTGTCTCAGAAATTAAGGGAAGAACTACAAATGATGAAGCAGTACTTAGTGCTCTGCCCAGATGCTAATGCACAAGGTTTACCCTGGCGTTCAGGATTGCGTACTCATCTTGTGGAGAACTCTGGAAATTATTCTGTAAAGGATTTGGTTGACTTGCAAAATGGCACTCTTATAGAAGAAATTCGAGCTGCCTATGATGCAATGGCTAGTCATATAACAGAATTATGTGCTCTGTGTAAGGCACGTGGACATCTCTGCGAATTGTGTGGTAATGATGAAGTTATTTATCCATGGAATGCAGCTGCAGTTACCTGTCCAAAATGCGGATCTGTGCATCATAGAGTTTGCTGGTCCAAACGGAATCATCATTGCCCAAAGTGCACGAGGATTGAACAACGTTTCGCATTGCAATCCACGGATTTGACAGAAAGCGACAAAGAATGTGAAAAAGATGAGCAGGACATAGAACATTGTGATATTTCTCAGAAAGATTTGCTTAATTAAAATGTACAGAATTCTCTTTAATAATATATATATCTTTAGAAGCTTGCAAAGTGTTTCCATTTCTCATTTCCTTTTTGTTCTTCCATACATCCATTGTATCCTCCTGGTATTGCAATCTCAATGATAATGCCTATAATTTATTTTATTGATTTCTCGTATCTCGGCACTAATGATCTTCAGTGGCAATGTGGAAAACAAATCAAAGACGCATGTTATCTTCATCATTTCAGGGAGATAGTAGGAGGAGTGGATGTTAATGACGCCTTGAAACTTCACACTAATTCTACATCAAAAAGTAACATACGGCAAAGACAATGGCGCGCTTCAATACGTTTATCAAAATTCTAATAACGTTTTTGAGTCTGGTGAGTTTGGTGACATTAGAAAAACCAGTCAATAGATCTCTTCACAGAAGGCAGCGAGCTCATCTTCAGGGGGAAAAGGATACCAAGTGGAATCTCCTTGAACTATCTAATGTTTCCCGTTCTACGGATCAAGAGAGCGTCACGCTCAATTCGTCCGAGGTAGAATTAAATAATTAATTACAGTAATTAAACAATGTCCGTTATACTCATGCTGAAATTAATCATTGAAAAACAATCTCAGGATATTTTTAGTACTTCTGGTCGTAGAGACGGTGTTTTTCATAGACTCAATGAAAGACTCTCGGCTCTGGTTGCTCTGGATGAGCAACAATCAAAGCACCTTGAATCTCTCGAGTACAGATTTACTAAATTGGAAGTTCAAAGTCAGGAAAGAGCTGAGAACATTCGCAGTGAATTGCGCGAAATTTCTAGGAGAGTACAACAGTTGGATTGGCAAAGTAGCAAAATTGAATCGCTTTTAGATACTCTTAAAGAAGACACAACTTTCCTTCGACAAAGTTTCGACCAATTACGATCAACTGTTACAATCAATAGTGGTATAACACAGTTTTTTAGGTATTTGTATACTGTACTACTATTTAATAAAATAACAACTCTCTTCCAATTAATAGGAAATACCAATCTGAAGTATATAGCGAATGAAGCGTTGGTAGAGACTCAAAATAAATTTCAAATTCTACAAATGTCTGTACAAGTTGTACGTTCATCGATTATCGATGTCTCGAACGAGATTTCTTTGCTAAAACTTAATGTATCCAAGATAGCAAACTCGACTAGGTACAAATTATTGAATCTGAATGCAAACTTAATTTAAGAGATAGTTTTCCTACAATATCCCTGTTACAGCGAAATTCTAAAGCAAACCAAGCAATTACCGACAACTAAGCTTCTGAATACAAAGCTTCTAGAAAGCAGAAGTTTGGCCAGAAGTCAGGAAGACGTTTGTACAATTGAGCATGAGAGAAACGGCGAAAAGCAGTGGTCGGATTGTTGGGACATATTTCAGAATGGGCAGAAGGAATCAGGCATTTATAAAATTAGGCCATCCAGTTCGACATATTCCTTTTATGTATACTGTGAGATGCAAAGTAACGATGGAGGTTGGACTGTACGTTATTATCCAAATGGCTATTTACTATTTTCATTAGTCACTATTATTTCCAGATCAAGAGAATTGCAAAGATACTTAATCAGCTGCGATACCTAATTTTCAGGTATTGCAAAATCGTCACGAGGGCGCGTCTGACTTTTACAAGGACTGGCAAGAGTACAAACTTGGATTCGGCAACTTGCTCGGAGAATTCTGGCTAGGACTACGTCACATTCACGCAATCACAAGACACAAATTGTATGAGCTTCTAATTGAACTTAAGGATCACGAGGGAAATCAGGTCTACGCCAGTTATGATTCGTTCGCTATCGGTTCTCAAGAGGAAGGCTACGCCCTCAAAATTCTTGGCAAATACACCGGCAATGCAGGTGGGACGTTTTTAAAAGAAGATGCATAGAAAAAATGGACAAAAAATTAAAGAAACTAAATCAATAAAGAACAATCGGCTTAATATCTTGGCATTCTTTAGGTGATTCATTGATTTATCACGCCGGCCAAAAATTCTCAACAATGGACGTAGACAATGACAATTGGCTTGATGGCAACTGCGCTGTGTCTCACACAGGTGCCTGGTGGTATAATGGCTGCGATACCAGCAACCTCAATGGTCGTTATCTGAACGGTGACCTTCCAGAAGATTATAATTTTCAAGGAATATATTGGTTAGACAGATGATACAGCGTTTCCAACATATTTACCGACTACTTCTTATCATTCAGAGTAATCTAATTTAATCGTAGGTACGATTGGCATGGGCCGAATTATTCCTTAATGGAAACTCGAATGTCGATACGTCCCAGGGACCGTCCCACGTTTCAAATTCAGGCAACTACTTACAAGTCCTCTGGCCCAGGTACAATGGACTGACGGTGATGTATAGTGAGTAAAAAATAGATTATAATGTACGGGTAGAAATCTTATTAAAAATAAAATGAAATATATTCCAATATAATTATATACATACAAAATTTTTATTGTTGACTAAACGCCGTGACAATCGAGGTAATACTCGCATACGTTCCCGTAACGAAACCAAGCAATCCAATCAGTAGTATAAGTATGTCTTTCGTAATTGTGAAGATACCGAGTGTGGCGCTCTGCCAGCAGACCACCATCTCTATAATCGGTGGAAACAGTAATGCCAGGGCCGTACTACTCACGGCACCCACCAACGAGATAAACAGACTCAGATGCGGAATTGCTTCCGCCAGGATGACTGTTGGGACAGAAATACAAGGATAACATTAATAAGAGTTTCGCCAAAAGACACGTAATATTAATTGGCATTTGAAAAAATACCAACTACTTACATGTAAGGAGACAGAGAAGAGACCGGAAGCAGATCTCTGTAACCGTGGGCCATGCGAATGGACCAAAACGACTAGTTATACCAGGCCATATGATAGCCACTGGTATGTAAAACTGCAGTGCATATGTGAACAGTATACTGATGGATATGCAAATCTTAATGCATTGAGGTAAACTGAAACAATGTAAAAAATGTCTCTCAAGTCCACGTACATATCAGTACTGCTTATGAGATAAGATTTATATTACGAACTCAGGTAATAATGATTAAAGTTTAAAAGAAAATACGGATCACGCGGCAAACACATGCTGTAGTTTAAATAGGTTGATCTATAGGAATTACATTTGGAACAGAAAAAGAAGGAAAGGGAAAAAAAAAGAGCACACAAAATGGAGAAATAATAAACCTTGAAAGGAAACCATCCGAGTGTCCTGGATTTCTTGATATGCAAAAAAAATTATGTTCAGTTATTTAATCTGGCCTGTTTCCTTCAACTTTTAAGAAATCCATAATACAAAACGGATACTTACATCGCGGAACCTAGATTTAGAGTCACGGAGCCTTCGACCTCATCGCCGTACTTGAGATATGCAAAGAATCCTATTGCCACAAACATTACTGCCACTATCACCATACCAACGTTCAGTACACCAAGTGGGTTGTCAAAGTTTTTTGGCTTCTTCATTTCATTTCTCAAAGGTAGGACCTAAAATATATGTTTCTGTTTCCGTAAATCAAATCCAGATCTCTTGACTCGATAGCTCAAAATTCCGAAAAGTAATGTCAAACGGAATCTTACCAGGGTGATACCTTCAAAAGAATAAATAACAGTTCCGAAAAACAGTGGCAAGGAGTTCCAGGAGGCGACGTACTTGCGTTCCTGAATGGGAGGCAAGTCGTGACTCATTATATACATTGTTGCTATGTATCCCACGATGATTAAAAAATTGGCTATGGACGACAGAGGTACGAGGTACTTGAGGTTTCTTATCCAGGTACTCAACATAATAGGAATCAGAACGATGGCCATGAGAACGCCGACGCTTATGTCAATGTCGTAAACACCCAGAACCTTTTTTTTTTAAAAAAAAAAGATAAAAATGAACTTGCAGCTAAAATTAATATTATATCACCAGAATTACCTATTGACCTTTAGTCGTCGAATGGGACTCACCTGATTCATATTTGTCGATATGAAAACAAAATAAACGCAGCAAAATCCAAGTTGCGTAACACATAAAAATACATTAACCAATTTTCTGTAATTAAATGAAATCCGTGTTACTGAGGGAATCGTGTAGGTATCCATTCAACTCCAAAGAATTCATATTCTCATAGCCACTTCTTAGTGGATTTCTTTTTAGACACTACCATCAATAACCTATTATTACTATACACCTAGCATACCTTATAATTACAGAATATCTGCGAAATCGAAGTGGACCCGTTGCAAAGCACAGCTCTACGGTTCCAGCGAATCCTGGTTGCACCTTCGAGGAGTCACCGACGCGTCTTCGAACCTCCTTGTTACAGTTAAGCTGCAATCAGTCACGAGATTAAATACATTTAAGAGTTTCCAGCAGAGTAGAATCAAGTTCAAGCGATTAATCACCAGCATATGTTGAGCGTGAACGCAAATAAATCCGAGGCACAGTGTGAGGCATGGACCCAGGATGATACCAGCATTCTTGAAAGCATCGCCTAGAGCAAATATTCCGGAACCCACGTTCCCTTTGAACAAATGCATAAGGGTTTCCAGGTACCTGAAAATACATTAACAAGCATCGATCAGTCGATTCCATAGCAATCAAGTAATTCTGGTTTGACACTAAAGATACCATGGATGGGTCATTTGACCTTGTTAAAGCCAAAAATATATTTATAAAAAGATATCGGTATGTCTAGTGCTGAGGGGAATTGTTAAATAGTACAATTTTTAAAGCACGAGGCTCATCATCTACTTCTTATCTGTACATCTTAATGAGGAATTGTTCACTTGACATGACAATTATATTACATCACCACATCAAACATGAAGCCAGCAGAAACCATTGTACCTCAAATAGCATTTTACTTTGGACAATACTTTTAGCAACAGCTTTATCATATGTATGTATTTAGGTTTAGCAGTCAGTAAATATATTCCATGTGCATAGTTCTCCGAGAGAAACAATTGGCTCTAATCATTTAATGAGATAAACTGTGGAGTGTATTATCAAATTACCGGAGGAGCGCTTTATCTTGAGTTAATCACATAAAAATCATGCTGTAACATTTCTTTGAAAATTTAATTAAGAAATTCTTAATTTAGAACATCTTTTCAGTGGCAACATACCGCTAGTTACATATTGTACTATAAGCAGTAATCAGTGTGTAACGTCAGTACGATTATTGTCCTCATCTCCAAGGAAGGATTCATACTTAATGTTCTATGAGACTTAAGGCTCAATAATTTTCTTAATCATTGGAATTGCCATTAAATGACATTTACAATTAATTAAACTCACAGATCAGCCAAACACAATTCAATTCTAATAGACACTCACGAGGTCGGATGATCGGAAGTCGGATGCGAATCTCCAGCATCATTGTTCTCCGACTTCTCAATTCCCACGATAAGATCCTTGGATTGAAAGGCTCCATAAGTGTCTTGATTGCTGTGGAAAGTCAGAATGTAATGAAACAATGGCGTAAATAAGAGAAGATAATAGTTCATTGGAGCTAATGATCTACGAAGACTGACATCAGTGTTTCAAAAAAAAAAGAAAAAAAGAAGATAATAAAATACAAATTAGCAATCGATAACTAACTCCAATTTTGTGGTTTCCTTGAAGGCTGTCTCCACTTTGCACATTGCATTCTTCTCCTGATCACTCATGTTCGGCTTGGTATGCAATTCCATCTACAATTAGAAACGTCCGAGGGTCAATGGCGGAGAATTAAGGAACTAAAATGAAAAAATGATTCGAAAGAAGCTGCCAAGTTGATTATATTATGCTCTGTCATAGATACGACCCACGGCGCCAATCACAGTGCCAAATTACACTAAAATAAAATTTTCCTATCGACACGCAAAAAGTTCAGATAAAAGTCTCGAGCGTCTTATCAGGATAAAGAGATCAACAAAATAGACCATTTGATATTTGGAGAATGATAGTCCTCGTCCGTTTTTACATGTTCCTAATATTTTCCTTCACGCGCTCTAAGCGTGGTTTCCTTCCGCGAGTCGACAGTCCTATGGAGTCACGCGGAGCTTTTTTTGACCAGCAAGGACGGACAGTATTATGCAAGAAAACCTTATAAGTGGTTCGTTATGCGGCGAGCGAATCCTATTCGTTTGGCACAGTAAAAGTGCGGCACGTGTCATCTGTCGAGTTAGTGTTTATTTTCTTTTTCCTCTCTCTTTCTCTTATTCTTTTCCCATGTATCCTATTTGCTCTCTAATACACATCGCATATAGTTCTTATAGTCTTCTGCAACCGCATTGCCCAAACTCACAGATCATCTTAGGACGCGACAACGGCACTGCTTATCAGGATTATTGGCACGATTTCTTAACAATGAAACCGCTATACATATACATTAATTCTCACTCTGTGTATATATATATACATATACTGGTAGGCAGGTAGTAATGTCCATTTAAGCATTTCAATTACGCTTAAAAAAAAAACAAGGCAAACCAGTTAATAATTTATGCAATAACGCGGAAGATATAATTGACTTTGTCCGAGTTTCACTAAAAACTTCTGCTGATCTCCGTATTACATTGACAGATGTATATGAATATAGATAAATAATGAGTGCACTGATAATTCGAGGATATGAGGAAGCAATAGAAATAAGTGAAAATATAAAAAAAATCTAGTAGCCATGGAATGTAGCAGCTTTCGTTGCTTTATTAACCGCACGGTCAATATAATTAATAAAAAAAAAATCCCTACCACAGGTAAAACACAGCTAATTCTAACACTAGTGATCGGACCTTATTATTAATCCAGGAAATGTTCCGCTTATCCTTTTCCGTCACCTTTCCATGTGTATAAATAGGAGTGATTTCGCACGCGATGTGCAATGCTCGACGGCTTGAGTGCGACTGAAGTCACTCTTGTCTCGGCGACAAGCCTACATGTGTCCATGCGGCAACAGGCTATAGGAAAATGCAAAAAAAAGGGACAGTAACAAGTGGATAGCAAAAAAACATGGAGAAATAAGTTCTTAGAACAGCAGAAATGCCAGTATAGAAATAAGAAAACTCAAGAATAGGAATGACGCTGATCCTTGTAGCTGGTCGGTCCGTTACTCTCGTTGAAATAAGAAATGGGATCATCATCCCCATGGTGGCTGAGAATTTCCTAAGAAGCGGAGAATAACCATGTACCCCATGCAGAGAGGGAAGAACCCGATGAGGACCGAAGATAGGAGCCACCGTCGGTCTTAAAGCAAAAAATACCAGAAAAAAGAATTAACCATTTCAACAGAGACAGCTATACAATTTTAATCAATGGTATTAATCGCGTTTATATCACTGATAACGGTCCGATAAATTAATTGGGCATTAACAGATTACTCCGAGTAGTACATTCTATTAGTTCTGATATAAGCTTTATCACGTCCTACCAATCTATCATTTAGACATATGTATCAAATCGTATTACCATATGCGCAGCAACCTGTGGTTGAATGCTAAAGAAATTCATTTGCAACTGTAATTATAAACAATAACGACTGACTCCAGAATAATAGTAATGAAAATAATATTAAAAACTAAAATATATCTCATGAAAATTTTTATAAGCTGTAAGCCTATAAGATACGAAACAGCAACATAAACAGATTGAGCAATAGTTTTCTTATTAGGAAAGTGTTACTACTGTATCAATATAACACAACAGCACACACTTCGAAACGTATGGCAACGGTGGAGTTAGTATGACCGAATTGAGATCCACTAACGACTCATTAAGTTTCCCGTTAATTTAGCCTTTACTATACTTAATGGAGTCAATGGCACAGTGGATTTCTCAAGTGCAAATGGCCTTGTCAATTGGATCAATGAGTAGCAACCAAATGAAGGTAATACAAACAACGTGATTTTCTTTAACCATGTAAAAAGAAGGACGAATAGCAGCATTTTATATAAAATCAACGAATCAATAATACAGACGCAAATCGAATATGACATATACATATACATATACATATATATTTACGTATCAAGGAAAGTCATTGATCTCCAAACATTGAATGGGTTGCATTGAATGAAGAAAGAGGGCGACTGCACTGAGTGCATGGGCCGACCGATTGTACGCTGATCAAATGAATCAGCCTAGACGCACGAATGTTCACATTGTATGAAAGAGGATGGTACAAGCGCACATGTCTGCCCTTTAACGATATAAATATGTAATTGCACGTAAGACCACGAGGAGAGCACCAGCAGGAGAAGGTACAGTATAATAAGCACAGAGAAGAAGTCGACCACTAGGAGGAAATTAATGTTTAGAATGTGACGCCTAACGTAGTTTCAATTTCTCCCACGCAATTATGACACTTGGTTAACTGAAGATAAAATGTCCTTCCTACGACGACTTAAGGAAATATGCGTATAAGCGTAGTTTAACTCCAGAGGCAGTAACGAATGCATAGGTACCCATTGGAGATGCTCTCCTTAGTTATATCTGAAAAAGGAAAAAAAGCGGTTAGGAAACAGTGGTGGAAAATTTATAGTTGCACGTATTGACCCAAAATTCGTTTATTACATACTGGATAAAACTTTGTTTTCGAGAGGTTATCGGTTCTGATAAATAATTTTTTTAATGCGCAAGAGATAGGTAGCCTGTAAGGAATACCAAAGGAATGATGGAAGATTAAGGTATATAGATATAAAATACTGATAGGCAGTAAAGGTAAGTCAGGAAGGGTCCCAACAATGGCAATTATAGATACTCTGATTGAGATGTCACGTGGTAGGATCTATTTAATCGATCACGCAGGATTAATGGCATTTAATTGTTTGCTATAAGGAGGAAATATGTATGCATGTTAATTGCAGCTTCATGGCTAAATTGAGGGCGATGAAGGGCCGGTATTTCTACCACTTTTATTTGTCTGGTTGATTCTATTGAAAATTGCCTGTTTAGAAATATTGCAAAATCTGGAGTGAAGTATATGTTATCTCAGCCGACATACAAAGTGAGAATTCTAGGAAGGAATGTTTTGACTCTCAGACCATTAACAGTGGACGTAATGACATCTTTTTATCACGAGGAAAATAAACATGAAACAAATAGAATCACTATTCGATCCAATTTCCTAAGGGATTATCAGTAATATAATAACAATAATACACGAAGTTGAGATTATTTACTGGAATCGTGATCCAAACAATTATTGATTAAGATACAGAGAACAAATAATCTTGCTCCAATTTTTCTTATATCTAAGATGAACGCGATGGTTATGTAAGATTAAGTAGGAAGCCTGCATTTTATACATAATATTTTTGTAGTACAAATTATAATAAAATGGATCATTTTAGCCCGCTGAAGTTCGGTAATTTCAAGTTTGGCATCGGTTGACCCAAACCTGCATAATATTGGTAGTTATATTTAGTTCTGGCAAGATATAAATCCCCTCTGTAAGTCACGTAAAGGGCATCTCGGAGTCGATTCCGTCACGATGAGACCGGCGCGTCAAGACACGAGTTGCGATCTTTATTTTTAGTAAATTTTCTTAATTTTCCGTTTCACAGATTTTAACAGTCTCATATTATCTTTGAGAAAAATATTGCGGAAATTGGTCATTGTGTAAGGCAAGAATATAAATTGAAAGAAAAGAGTACAGTGTCATCAGCGATCTTACGTAAGATATGTGTATATTCGTTCGCTCAAATAAACGCGTCCCAAAAACCCATGGCCATGCTTACTCAACGCACGTGGAATCGGACAATCGAATATAGAGACTGAAAATTTTAACGAGAATTGAATTCATGATATCATAAAAAAGATTATACAGACGTTACTGAACGATCAGAAAAATCCTTGTTCCCTTTATAAATCATTTTGATCCTTTGGAATGTCAAGTGCACATTTGTTGTTCGCGACTCCCAATGACACAATAGTGTAACAGGAAAGGATGTGCGTCATGGACGCTGTGAAACTGGCTTTACAAGGCTAAAAGCAAAATGAAATTCACTGACAATAAGAAAGAAGCAGAAGATACAATACTAAAAGAAAATAAAACGTGGGAAAAGGTGATTAGCTTTAAAATTTGATTTTCGGCTAACGTTACATTGGAACCACGTTTTAAAAAATTATTATCAATATATTTATAATATTTGAAGGCAGCTCGCAGCTGATCTTTAGTATAACGTGTATGCATACTAACGTACTTCTGTGTATACGTACTACTGGCTATAACGTAACGTTAAAAATAAAATTCACAATCATAGCATGGATTTTCTTTTATTTCCCGTTTTAATGGAACTATTTAGAGATTGGTGCCAAGATGCACGTCGCTCTCGGAACACGATCCAAAATAGCAAACACCTTTGCTAACTGGTCACTGACCGCTTCCTTTCTGCTCTGCCTAGTCTATCTAGTTCGGATAATAATTTATTATCAATCAGATCTCCAAGAAGTGCAGGCACGTATGTGCACAATCATATCTTTTTATGAATCCGAAAATAAACATTACAATTGTTTGTTTCCATTTAATATTTGTAAACGTATTTACCGCATTGCAGACTTGACAAACAAATGCGAATAACATTAAACTGAATTATAGTAATTTGGACATAAATAGTAGCCTTGAATTTTCGCACGACGTGGGAGAAATCACGCTCGAGGCTTTTCGCAAGTCGTTCTTCCAACACCAGTTATAACTAGATATACCTTGTACGCATTTATGATAAAGAGAGAAGGTAGCAATAACAACCGTGAAGCGGAATGCATATTGCTATAGTTTGCAGAAATTCAGGTCGCTAATAAGGGGGTACAGGACTATTGAAACTTTAGAAAATTGACTTTTTCGTCAGGTTCAATTACTTATAAACTAAATTATTGTCGCACCGGTACTTTTTACAGTTCATTGTACGTGTCATTATATGAGTGTTTTGAAAGAAAGAAGTTGTTGATATATTCAAAGTTCTGAAAATTATTAATGCTGACAATTGGTCCTGCGTAGCTCGCAGCTTTCAATGTGTGGACGTAATCTCAGATGAATCAATTATCTGAAAGCAAAATGCTTTGAGATGAGTAATTTATATGCTCAAAACTATAACATGCAACTTATTGGAGGAATTTCAAAGATAATTTTTCAAATTGCATACATATATAATTTTTCACTTTTACGATAAAAAATTGTTGTCAATTATTTGTATTTATTTTTCAACTTATGCAATGTCGTTGGGGAAGTTTCATGTTGTGGAGAAAGGTATTTTACAAATTAAAATTAAATTACAAGTAAAAATAATTATTTGTTCAAGAATTATGATGGCCACAGTATTAAAAGCTTGAGTTTCGACATAATTGTTTTAAAGTTCCCCACAAAAGGTGCAGAGGCTTGTACATACAGTATATCGCTCGTCAAGCCTGTTACTCTGTTGTGCACACACGATTAACGCTATTACTTCCGTAAATTTTCAACTTTCTGAACGAATGCTTTTTGTAATATTCGTAAAAGATGGGGCTTTCAAGAAAAAAATTGATTTTGTTTTATTTCAATATACTTGTACCCCCGTAAATGAATTGAAAATATTTAAACGAAAAAATGAATAAAACATGAATAAGCCAATAGTGCACCTTTTAGTGTTCAAAGTCAAATCTATAAAGTATATTGTCAATAGCATCTCACCCAGTGGATGGCGTCCCTATTCAACCAACGACCGTTGACCAAGATGTATGTATCCACGTGCCTTCCAATAACAGGTACTTTGATTCAGGAAGGTACATTAGTTCGCTAATCTAAAGTTATCCTTGGCTCTTGTTCACGGCTCCTTTCTCTTTCGTTGTGAATCTCGTTCAAGTCATTCTGATACTCGCAAATATTCACTTTCTCTGCTGCCTTATTCACCAGCATGCAGCTAGTACAGTACTGTAACAGCATCACTGGTACTAAACATGTTGGACTGTACTGTCATAATTACTTATTGTTAAAACTAACTCAGACCAGGTCATATGAACAGTCGGTATTTACATTAATTTCTAAGATTTACGTTGATCACAGTACCTCAATGTTTACTTTAGTAAGTCAAGGAGATGCAGGACATTATTCGTAATAACTTATATATCCTGAATACAATATTCTGGTATCTTGTCGAAGGGTTGATGTAAAATGTTAAATGCTGGATATGCCAGGTAGCAGGACAATGGATTTTGAAGGCACGACTGCAATAAGACAGCTGTCATCTAGGGTACAGTAAATTATCATTCGTATATTCATGATACATAATTGTCAAAGACTTGTGCAATTATCTCTATAAAAAGTTTTGAAATTCATACATATATAAAACACTATTTATTACTACGTTAGCATTTTACACGTTCCATTGTAGCCTAGCATACGCAAAAAATATTTTCCCTCTCTTCGTTCATCCCCAAACATCACCATATTTTGTCTTCTCCTGGTATGTATTTCTCTCTTCAACGGGAGCGGTTGGCGTATGGGGAGTAGGCGCGCGGGTATATCTATAGAAAAATAAATAACATTTCTTGTTCAGCTAGTTAATTTCATCAATTACTTTTCGAAAAATATGATGTGGATCCATTAAACTAACCTCTGATTTACACTACGAACGTATTCCTCCCGGTTTCTCTTTCTTCGCTCCTCATACGACAAACCTGATTGAGTACTAATGCTCTCGTTAATATCTACTTCCTTATTTATCTGCAGATCGCCTGCATATTAGAAAGAATAATTTAGAATTTTTAAACGTTTTTAGTCCAAATACACAAATAAAAATTGATCGATAGCGTACAATTAGTTTAGTTTTAATAATATCTGTCGATATCTTATGATTTGATTAGTCTAGAAATAAAACTTTAGATTATCCAATTTTTGAATATTTAGCGATTCTTGATCAATTACACGGCGATATCTTAGGAGCACCTTTGACATATTTTAAAACCAAAAACATTATATAAAGCATGCATTTTCTCACTGTAAATGAATTAAAAAATGTGGAAAACAACCTTTTCTTGAATCCTCATATAATATTTCCTACTTCTTATACTTTGTTCTGCCAATAAAAAATTACTACTAGCAGTTGATAACATTTATATCTTAATAGTAAATTATGATGCTTTCAGTACTTGCCCCTCATGTATAAATAAAGAATAGAAAAACAGTGGGCAATGTTCTTTATCAGTTAAACAATATTTTAGAGAAACTGTTAAAAAATATTAATCTTTCTAATGGGAATATTTAAATTAGATATAGTATATAAAATAAATAAATCATATTGTTCTAGGTAATAAAATAAAACTTACTATTCTCACTGTTACCAACGAAACCATCAAAATTATTAGGAGAATGATAAATGTCAATATCCAGTGAAGAATTCATAGCAGTAGAAGAAGAAGAAGCATTACCACTCTCAGTACCCACAGGCATATAAAGACTCTCGTTAGCAGCAGAGCTGTAATAAATAACAAAAAAGGTAAATAAAAAACAATTATAAAGAGACAAAAATATCACTTAAAAGAATTATTTTCTTAACAAAACATAAATAATATAAGCATATACATGTATAAAAAGTGTACATACCCCTCAATGCCTCCTGTGCCTTGAATTGCTTCTATTCTTCTGCGAACTGTACTATTAGGCATGTTCATAAGCCGATCAAAGCAAATGGTTGAATAAGTCATTCTGCCTAAGAAATATCCAAATATACTAGAAACAATAGTGCCTGGTACTGGACCATATGAAGCATAGTTCTTGATATAGCCTTTTTTGATAATATAATAAGTAGTAGCTCCAAAAATGAATCCAAAAGGAAGACCACGTTTTACAATGCTCTCATAATTACATTGTTTCAAAACCTTTAGTTCTTCTTCCGTCAGCTTTAAATCCTACCACAAAATAAAAATACAAACGTACAATAAATATCTAGAAGTTTGTACCGGCATACATACTGCGATGCACGCCGTATACATTCTAAATTTCACTATCTACCTGCATTGTAAATAGAACAAGTCAGATATCAATAAAGAATAATCTTACCCCAGGATTTCTCCGAACACTCATATTCTCTTCACTTAATTGTATATTGGCCATGTTTAATGGGATAATCTCTCTCAAATTCTGGTCATCCTTACTCTACTCCAACATAAACAAGAATAAAATAAGACATTGTATACCCTAACGGTCAATTGGAGTATTCAAAAATGCATACACATAATGTTCATCAGCAGTCGGTAAAGAAGCTTTGACACAAAGTACAGTATCGACGTTAACATTAAATAACAGATGTCAGATTACCTGAAAGAGATGGCAGCAGCGACTCCCAGTAATTTCTATACATTCTATCATCCACCCAAGGTACAAACTCGAATGAGAAAATAGTGAGCGAAACAATGGCACACGGATGCTTCAAAGTGTCTTGCAGCACAGCAAGTATGAAAAAATGGAGGATACGATATGTATTCTAGATACACGATGGCGTCACCAGGAAAGTCTACGAAATGCGAGTAAACGTAGGATGATCTCATGTTAAGAATGTGCAGTTTTAATGCATGCAATCGAAACACGAGATTCAGCGAGCGTAATGGCGTCTCCGGGAGAACAAGAGGAACAATCAGTCTATACAGTGCGTATGATGCATATATGTACCCGGGCTAAATCACTGTTCAATGTAAATCGACGTAACGTCAGATTACAGGGAATGTGCCACGGCAAATACGAGCAATTATCGCTTAAGTTATGTTAAGTATAGGGAAGGGACGTACGCCGGCATGCTTTTATGACAGGGCAATCGCTAGGCTGAGCACCGTGTGTTTTCAGGGCACGTCAAGGTGAGGAAGGTGAAGAAGGTGACAGCATCCCGAGGAAATGAGGATTTTGTCACCGGCGGTGAAGTTTTCATTGGGCAATAGAAGAGGGAAAAAATGCAGTACATTCAGTTAGCCTGAGAACATGAATATATATTCCTCACTATTATTGGGAATGTTTGCCGCGAGGCAGAATGATGCAGGCTTTACATCAGTGGTTAGCTTATCGTTTAAGAGAATCAGTCGCATGATGCAAATGCATTGTACTTGCGTGTACCTACCATCCGTATAACGCCACGATATATGCCTGCTGCCTACATCCCCTACGTAGTGCAATTTGTCATTCACGCATATGGATCTAATATCAACTGTTCTTCAATAATTATACAAGTATCATTGAAGTCGTGTTATCCTGATCAAGAATCCCGTTAGTTGATCAAACGAGTTAAGTATTCATGCGTGTTTCATATATACATATATATAATATATATTAATAGAGATCCATATATATAGAGCTTGATTTTATTGCTTGCCCAAGGAATGGACCTCACGCATCGCTGACCGATCTAATCGCATAATCAATGGGGTGCGTTAATCAAGAAACTGCTCAGAAAATCATTAGTGTTACCTACCAAACGATATATAGGTAAGCTACGTATAAGGTAATGTGAAGTCTGTATAGGGAAGACTCCGAAGAAGATGGACAGTGGACTCACTGAGGAAGATAATTAAAAGATATGCCCGCCGGTTGCATTGGTGGGTTCCTTGCAGTCGTCAGAATTCTATTTTCCACAGTGGGTACGTCCCAGTGGCAAAATCGGCAGACTTTAAGTGGTCAGACCTAGCGACGCGTGCGTCTTCTCCGCCTCCGTTGTAGGCCGCCTTTATTTCCTCCATGATAATGGGATACCCGTAAATTCCGTGTATCAATATGAGAGGCCTGC
Source organism: Calameuta idolon (assembly GCA_030142285.1). Taxonomy (NCBI): domain Eukaryota; kingdom Metazoa; phylum Arthropoda; class Insecta; order Hymenoptera; family Cephidae; genus Calameuta; species Calameuta idolon. The sequence continues at coordinate 266,251 of JARQSV010000736.1, read as the reverse complement.
TGGGCGCACGCTTCAGCCACCGTCCTACTCCCACTTCTTACGCGCAACGCGTCTCGCGCTTGACTGTCCTTCTCGCGCGTAGCTGCTCTCACGGTGGGAGAATAGCGGTCGCGCGCTGATTGGCTAAGAGATCTGACCAATCGGAACCCACTCCCATTCATGAGTAGTACTGTTTCCGCACTTCTGGTGGGGACTAAGCACCAGGGACCGCACCCTGCAGGTATAGGTACTCTCTTTGCTCTACCAAGCCAGCTTCCACTGGACAAACTACATGCGATGCCAATGTATACACTTCTAGCAAGGAGAAATACAGATCCCTAGAATCCTTAGAATTTCTTATGCAACCCATTGTATCGTTCGAGGACTCCCCCCTGGGTACAGATACTCGCGTAATGAAACACTTAGGGATGCTGTACCATCATTGGCCCAACCAGATCGAGTTGGGTTAACAGTGCAATAACGCTGCCATTTTCTTTTAGGGCTCCTGGGGATGAAATGTGCCCGTCGGTCCGCCATACTTCAAGTTCCAGATAAATGGAGGGGAACATGATCTTCCCCAAAGTATCCAGTAGCAATGTTCACCGTTTACTTACAAGAGTAAGAGCACCGTTTTTTTTTTAATTCACCCCACGGCACGTGTATTTACTCCTTTTATCATGCACTATACTAATGAATATGTTAATGTTATTAAGCACAGCCACGCTGCTGCAGGAGGTGGATACGTGTTGCCTCGGGGAAGGTTCTCATTCACATCCGAGGTTAAGGCTTTGCTGGCAGTACTCAAACTTCTGGTGTTTGATTTCGACCTCTATCAGTCTGCAGCACTGACAAGACAATGTCATCTCGTTAGGCAAATTTATCTGGCCGCTGGCTAGAGAATTCGGTAAGCGCTGAATAAAATTTCGGCGAATTCATATGCTGCCTTATTATCATTTTGGAATAAATATGTGCTCCCACGTATCGCATAGCTGTAACGAAAATTAATTTTTTCCTCGCGTTATCTCAGTTTACTAATCTTATTTCTTTTTCTTACTCTTAGTCCGCACAAATCATCGGGATCGACGCGCACCTGAATAGATTGCTGGTGGAACAAGAGAGGCTTCTACGGTGCCTCTGTTGCTGCTGTATCTTTACTGTCTGAAACAGAGAAATGGTGGTGTCTGGTGTGGGCTGCCAACTGGCGGGAAAGGTCTGGTGGGTGTCGAGAAAGGAGAAACGGCTTGAATAAAGCAGATTGCTCGAGAGCACGTTCATATAGGACTGAGCATTGGTCCTGAGATCTTTCTGGTGGCAGTCACTGTATCTATGATAGAGAGAGGGATAGACTATTAGAGAGGTAACGAGAAAGAGAGAGACAGACCAATGAGAGTGGAACATGGCGAAGGAGATCGCGCGATGAGGAGGGTAAAGCCAGTCGTGCAGGTGCAGGTCATGTGAAATATTTGCACTTTGTCGTAATCTGCGTAACCTATTACATATAATAAATCTGCGCGGTTAAAGCGTACGATAGAAAATAGTTTCACAATCTAAAGAGAAAGGGAATCCATTGCCGGGGGAGAAGAGGGAGATATCGGAGCGCCACGAATGTTTACCTCGTCAATAGAAAAATCGAAAACCAAGGGTTATACAATTAAAAATATATTTTTCAATATTCTCACGAACACCTCGATGCACTGGACAATGAGACAGTGTCATTACTTCATCAATATTTCTCTCTACCCTGACAGTACATATTTAGCTTGACCGCAGTCAGCACGTGCGTAAAATGCATCTTCATGAAATGCCAATTTGTAAATTCTATAATATGATAGAATAACAGTAAGAAATATAGTCGCTATTACGATAGTTGGGAATAGTATCGCGACGTTTGTCGCCCCCACGAATTGGCAAGGCGATTCCTCTGATTGTGAGACAATGCGCGTCGGACTTATTGTAGGAGAGTGGATAATAGAGGAAAAGCACTAGAGAGAGAGAGAGAGAGCGAAAGAGAGACGCGAGCACGAGGATCATGTAAGCTCCGAAGAGGACAGTGTGTGAGTGTGTAGTAAAGAGGAAGCGAGAAGCAGTATGGATATAGGTGGGGAAGGCGTTCTTGATGGCCGCCTGGCCGCAGCCCGGATAGCTCGCGCCCGGGGCGTGAGCAGGAGATCCGAGGAGGTCCGTGCGCCTCGGCCGGGCCAGTTACCGTGGGACCGTTGCCTTGGCGACACGCACGCACGCGCACCTACGCGAGCATCGGCATCACGTCCTTGTCCTCGTCCTCGTCGTCCTCGTCGGCGAGAACGTCAGGGAGTCATCGAGGAATTACGCGAGGGTGTACCTAGTTACTCCAGGCTGGGCGCGGCGCGCATACCGTTTTAAAAAAAAAGAGGCATAACAACACGAGACTACATCTCACGTTGTAATCTGACATACTACTATCTACTATTCACTACGCGAAAATTACACTAGCTAGTGCTACTACAGGCACCGTTATTTCGTACGTCTATCGTCAAACTTGCCTATCCTCCTTGTTGTCAGAAATAGAGATATAAATACGTATATATATATTTATATATATTTGTATATATATATACGTATGTATGCAGAGAGAGAGAGAGAGAGAGAGAGAGAGAGAAAGAGAGAGATAGTGCGGGCGTTACTGCGAGCTCCAGGTATACCGCTGTATATTCCTCGGAGATGGTTCTACCATCTGGAAACTCCTTGTGGATAATCGTGATGGTAAACTGGTGCTAAATGTTGTTCATATGAAGAGCGTTCGATATAAGCGTGGTACAGGTATCAGTGTATACTCGTGGGTGCCTCAATAAATTTCATCGCGTTATTGTTATTTCATCACGTATGTGCCTTATATGCGTACGTACCTATGTTAATGTGCCTTCCTTCAGAACTACCTACCGCGAAAAAGAACTCCACGACGTCTGTCAGGAATTTTCGAGTTGATATGTTCAATTGGTGAATGCTAGGATTAGGAAGAGTGACTTAGAAAATTCGTGAAGTAATGCTATCCAGCAAGGATCCTCCGTTCGACAGGGTCATCCTCGACGAGGATACCACCTCGATGGAGAGGCTCCTGTGACTACCAGGCTGATCCTCGTGTCCATTCGTGATTTTGTCTAAGGTGCGTCGCGAGCAGAGAGCCGGTTGTCATTGTCGCCCGGAGCTGCTGCCGTGTGACAGGGGTTGCCGCTAGAACAAGAGTGGATAATTGTTATAAAGGAGGTTTGGATGGTTCCTCGGGCGGGTGCCCTCGCGAGGTCAGCCTGGGATCGCCACCCGGAGCCGGAACCGGAACAGGAACGGTTTTACGATTCGCCGCCCCCACGGATGGACGTGAGCGTGTGCTGCTTGCCCAGTGCCGGCTCGGGGGCTCAGACTCATCCTCATCCTCATCCTCATAGTCATTCCGGAAACTTACCCTCTGGAGGACAACCGATCATCCAGCCCAACTACCCTCACCAGCATCATGCCGATCAGATAGTACCGGAACGTGGCCAGCCCGACGGACTCGCCATCCTCGGCACCGTCGGCCAGGACGGCTGGCCCCAGATCTCACCGGCGAACCCCGTCGCCGGATCCCTTACTGCCACCACGACGACCTACATCGACTATTCCTGGCTGCAGATGCAGGTAAAAACAAAAGTCATTTATTTCTCTATCTTTAAATGCCTTCTTTTTTTTTCCTTTACTCACGCATCTTCATTTCCGTTCGATCGAGGTCCTGCCAACTGTCAACTTTCGAAGCGACTAGACAGCGACCCCATATAAAAAGAAATATGCAAATTTACACAATATTCAGAAAAGAGTGACTACCTACTTGCAGCGCAACTGGAGAATTCTTTTGGATTTTACAAGAATACATGGGTTTCCCTGGAAATACCTACATGGTAGTTTGAATGCCAAGTATAGTAAAACGAGTAAATTGAAGACGAGGAATGATATCTACGCCAGAAAATGGTACCCATTGGATTCTAGTAAAGAAACGATAGTCCAAGTAAAGTGACATTAGTAGGTACACTCAGCCAAGTTTAGATTTCACGTATCAGACGGTATCTCATCGTTACGTCAGTGATGTGTTCCAACTCATAAAAACATTGAATAATAACCCACTTCCAGGCTAATAGAAACCTTACGAACTTATTGTGTTATTCCACGAATTCGAAATTTCTCTGAAGATTAAACGCACGCTTAGCTATCCGTGTAAATTTTAACTCTGCTAAGATTGTCAGACCGCTCACCCGCACGTTTATTTAGATAACGTGTAATATCAGCGCACTGATAAGAGAAAATTTGCGCAATTACTTCCTCTCACAAGATTCACTCTGCGTTAAGTAAGCACCGGTCACATATATGCGTCTACCATAAACTGTGGATGGTTAAAAAGACCTCTAGACGTCTCAGCCAAATTCCGTCTTTATAGAATCCGATTGACCAATGCTAATACTATAAAAAGGATCAATCATGTGATGAAAAAGCTCAAGCGATACTTAAATTCCTATAAAACAGGCCCACTCAAGCCTTCAAGAAACGAGTGATAACGCTCTCTATATTACTTGTACCTACCGATGTCGTGGATGCCCGATCGAGCGACTAAAACGTCGTTTTCCGGCCCGAAGGTAAAAACAATGACGAGCTAGCGTCTCCAATGATGTAATTTCTATTTTTGGCCCGGAAATCGATCCGGACTCTTTAGACGCACTTTCAAAAGATTTATGAAACGCAAATGCGCAGGGCCCAATTACAGCGTTACGATCCGCGAGGGATCATTAAGTAATTTCGACGAGCATAATGACACGCGTATAACAAAATAACCCAACGTGTTCTGGTGTCATTGAAAAGGGCCAGTAATAGTAAATGCTGCGCGCCGTAGACGATCATAAGAAACAGGCCAAAACTATTCACGCATACAAACATATGTAAGACTTTAAGTAAAATAGGCCACCGACCATTGGCCAGTAAGAGAGTATCAAGCGCGGTCGGATCGTAAAATAATAAGGCAAAGTAATAATAGCTATTACTATTATCTCGAAGCGTGTCTACTCCCCCGTGTCCCTGGTTACGTTGCGGCATAGTCCCCAGGCAAAGCTACGATGTTGACAGGGTAAATATTCTTTGATACGCCGTCGTCCCTCTGGCACACGCGCCTCGTACCTCCACCTCCCGTGCTCTACCCTGTCTACGGCTCTCCCTTTGGATGATGTTATTTGTAGAGGTTATTTCCGAAGAGGATACACCCTGGACTCTCGCGGTCCTTGAGGTACTGGAACAGTCAAGGAGACTCACATTTTTCTCAGGTATTCCAGAAGGATTCTCAATGAACGCAGTTGAGACTTTTCAGACGTTTGTCAGAATAATGTGTAGATAATATTAAGGGGGTTCTGTGAAAATAATTGGAATAATAAGCGACACGCTAGAATGTAAGGGTGGAACATATACGAAGAGTATAGGAACTCTGGGACGGAAATCTGCGATTAGGGTGTCCGGGTTACAGAAAGGCCCCATACCGGACGAGTCGTTTCCACGGTTCAGTTGGCTGCTCGCACTACGTGTGAGTATTTCTACATATGAGAGTGGTGCTGGCTATATGATTGGAAAGGATCCACCGTGTGTTGAGAAGGACTAGTCCCCAGGATTCAGGTTGTAGTCGGCGGGATCCACGGGATCCTTCCAGGACTGGTATTACCCTGGCATCGAGGCTACCAGTGAGTCACTTCGGTGCGTCCTCTTGCTTGTCTTCGAGTGGGTGTCTGCTTTTTATCTCTTTCTCTCTCGTTCTCTTCCTCTATCCGAGAGTCTCGCCGCCTCTCTCTGGCTCCACTCGTGTCATCCTTAGGACTGTAGGTATCCTCTTCCTTGGTGGACCTCAGCGTGAGAGTGATAAGGATGGTAGCTGCCAATGGCACGCGTTTGCCTACTCTGCAGTGTATGCTGCGTAGCCCATCACGAGGTAGATAGAGTCCAGATCTCGATGTTGATACCTTCTGCTGGTAGTAAATGATGAACAAGTTAGAAGATGGTAAAATAATTGCAATGCCTTATAGAATATGTAATGGTTGCCGTGTATATGGTATAGCCACTCTTTACTTTGACATTGTTGGGACTCAGGACGCTCAGGACGTGGTGAACGCATCGCGACGGCCGTGAGCTCGACGTTAGCGGAGATCCCTTTTCCGAAGCTTACACCGAACCAATGTTACGGACAATTTACTCTCGAAATTAGTTACAAAACGCTCGAGTCGACCTATCTGCCCATCAGCCGCTTCCTCTTCCTCCACGATAAATAGACTCAGGACCCCATTAATGCCGAGAGTCCCAAGAGTTATCGTTCTGTTACGCACTGCGACCATTTATAGGAACCTCTGACCCTTCACCCTTTCAATCCTCAGGCCTTTTTCGTAACCCCCTTTTATTCCCTCCGTCCTCTGTAGTTCACGAGGAGTCATTTGGAACACTTGCCAATTCAAGCTCTGGCATTTTAAATGATCCTAATCCACTCTGGTAATATCCACAGGCAGTCATCAGTTATCTGTAAAGACGTGCAAGACGTTATTTTATGAAGATGGCATGAGATAAAAAGTCAAAGGAGTCGGTTCATCAGCTCGGAATGAGGGAATTAGCAGAATCACCGACATTACACGGTAATTACGGGTCAAGCAGGCATTCGGTAGTCACGGAGAACGATCGCCAGGAAACAGATATGATGCGCGTCGCGAAGCGTGAAAGCCCCAAGAGCACTCCCAGCCGATTAACTACACACCGGGAGAGCAAGAAGAGTACAGGCGACCTGGCCGAATGGGAATCGTCGGTCCGTGCATTTAGTATATAAGAATAGACCTACCCTGTGCACATAGGTGGACTGAAGTTCAGACGATGAGTAGAAAACGAATGAGTACACGTGTGTCTTTCAAGAAGAAGGACGGACAGCCCCATTACACCTCTGATTACAACACGATATAATCGAGTTAATAACCTAATCATTTTATACTTAGGACAATGGGCCACTTAAGGATCTCCTGTTTATTCCGTATACCATCGTATAGGCTGGTCTTGCTGATTCGTCTGGAATTGAGAAAAAAGAATGTCAAGAGAAAATTTTTGTATCAACTGAAGCTACAAAGTGCAGATGTATAGAAATAAAGAAAAGGTGGACCTTAGATTATACGGCAAGGATAACTGTAGAACTGTGTGTATATCATTGGAATCATTCAGTGACTTTTCCACGAAATTCACGTAGGTAATAAGAGATTGAACGGCGTATCGTAGCTGGAGTATGGACATAGCGCCGGCCCTGTGTTCAGAGAGCCCGGTTTTCAGGGAGCGTGACGATCAGGCGAATTATGAAATTGCTCGCGTAACACGAGTCTTCCAGGCGGTACCGAAAGCTTTATTTTCTCGCGTCACATCAAAAACCACTAAAGGGACGCACAATGCTTTCCGACTAATGAGTCTCTGCCGGACAGGAAATTACTCTGCTGGCTCATTGTGTCCTGTGCACCATTAGACTGACAGAGAGGAAGATACGCACAATGAAAAATGGACTCGTGGGTGTAACACTGTAACGCAATGATCCAGCCAATGAGCTCTTCGGGTCTATCGAAAAAGATAGCAATTGCTTTGATATAATATTTTCAGTATTATATATTTCATATAGAGTCCAATGCAAAATCCAGTGCCCATTTACCTGTTACAAATCCTTGGATGGGACCCCAAGTTCAGACCCCCCAAGAAAGACTCCAGGCTAAACCCGCGGCATACGTAATATACCATAACGAACATCTTTTGTCACAACGTACGGAAGTCTCGCGTGTATGACACATTAGCATTGCCACTAGCATCGCGAGGATTGTAAAGCATTGGTATCTACTGTAATAACTGTGAAGTGATACCTTGTCTTACATACTGATGAGACACGATTTAATACCGATGGATCACAAGTTCAATTACATATTTTTTTTTCCTTCTCATCAGCCGTTTCGATACACCGTGGTATCGGGTTTACTGAAACGTCTCTTCGGTCTAGTATTTACGTTTTCCGCTTCTCAAGGAACAGTTTGGATATGCACTCTGGATTCCTTGTAGTTTGATCTGTAAAAGGGACAAGAACGTTAATGCTTAGCATTCTAATCGTACAGAACTATAGGTATGTTGCTATCGATGTACATACATGACCGTATACCACCTTATGTAGATACATACATGAAACGAGCCAGTAAGGGGACTATAGTTTCGAGTACAGTCAAAGAAGTGGCATCGTGATACCTATGTAGGTACGTACCGCGAAGAAGGGATTTACATGCGTATCACGGTGCCGAGTGTTGCTGACACGACTGCCAGCCAGTACGAGGGACGCGTAGAATGCGTGTCGGTACGCATCTTAAGAGTCGCTTGTTCAGCGATCTGCGTGCACGCACTCGACGCATCGTTTCTATGGGGCTAAGGACCTCCGCCGAGAAAAACGATCAAGGAAAGTAGTAAGATGAAAGAAAAATGAAATATAAGACAAAAAAAATTGAAAGAAATCTGGGAAAGCAGGAAAAAGCAAAGTTCGCTAAACGTACATGAGTTCGTTGACAGAGAGAGATAGAGAGAGGGAGAGAGAGAGAGAGAGAGAGAAATCTAAAGACTTATCCTTTATGAGATACTTTATGGGAATTTAAATTGGACTATATTGTACGTCGATTATACACCAGATGTGCAATTCTACTGCCCACTGCTATGGGGTTGTATAATTTTATTTTACCTCCAATGACCATAAGTCATAATTCATGACGGCGGGATGTGTCTGATTCTAATCGAATATACACGCTCGTGTTAAACTCGTACTTAATGCCTGATGATGACTCACTGGAGTTTTCCGGGTCTCTACAATAGTTATGCATGTGCTTGATTCTCCTTGCTCCTCTTTTGCTCGTAATACTCGGACCGAGAGATATGAGTGATAGGGAAGTTACCGTTTACTTGCGAAGTAATATTTTTGATGTGATAAGAGCCATGCCAAGAGACCGTCTGGTAGTATTTCCTTTCAGTTAAGCAGCCAGGTGTTTCCGTAAGTGAAGATGATAATCGGGACCTCTGATCCACGACCAGTTCACAGTTGATTAGTACAGTTGAAAATCCAGTGTGCATATAGGAGATTCCATTTAATGGCCTGAAAAATGAGGAAACAGTGATTAAGGCGATCTGGCTAATGAGACTGGGGAATAGAAATGAGTTAGTGAGCTGAGGTCATCTGGCGCGTGCTCAAGGTTCGCCCCCCAGGTACCATGGTCCGGGCTAGGTAGACTATCCCTGCGCTCGTGGTTCCGTAAGGTTCCGTAAGGGGATCCCGGAGAACGCTGGCGTAACGTAACGGTACTCTCGATCCGATGCAGCAGCGCCAAGGAGTGAACTGTGGTGGGCAGCCTCCGCCCAAGCAAAAACTCATCCTCGGATTCTCTTTCTCCTTTCCTTTCTTCAAGGCGTACGCTCGCGTATCTGCTCTTGCTTAGTTTCTTCTCACCTTCCCACCTTCCTCAGGTATGTTCACCTCGACTTCTGCCTCCTGATGACCTCCCTGCTACTACCGGTGACCTTTCGTCGAAAGTGAGACCAATCTCAGACTCCATAACGACTCTTGGAAAATCTTGACGCCCTCTTAAAATTGAACTGCTCTGATTTCTGTCGCCATGCCGATCCGATCAGTCGCAGTATCCCGTGGTACCTCATAGTTCACGGGTTCAGGGTTCGAATGAAATTTTAAATTTTTTTACAAATTTTCATAAAATTCCAAGTGTTCCATAGTCCTCAGATCTCAAAGACACCTGCTCCTATTGGTGGTCCATTCTACAGGAATCCCACGAACACGGATACGAATTTCGAAGACGCCTTTCGAAGTGGTTGCGCAAGGATGCAAGCGCGGATATAGGTCAAGAAACAAGATTGGTATCTGCGCGCGGTGCAACCGAACACGCCGACGCCGACGCCGCGATGGAGAGCGAACGAACCGACCGAGCAAGCAAGTAAGCAAGTAAAGCAAGTAAGCAAGAGCCATGCCATACCATGGACTTTCTAACGTGACTGAGCGCCTTGCCGACTTATGGAACAAAGAGAATCTCGCCCCTGGAAAAACTTATGGCATTTTACTCACTCGGAGAACATTCATTATTCGCGACCTAATCGAATCGTCCTGCTCCTTGTACCACATTCGCCAATCTTACTCTATTAATTTAACAAAAAGTTATATTCCCACTGTATTTCCCTGCAGCAGCATTCGAAGAGTCATCGAATACTCCCAGTTCGCCAAATCTTGATCTTGCATCCTGTTCATTTGGAAACCTGTACAAAATTAATATTCATATGAGTACAAGTAGGCTTACATGAATTTGCAGCAGAGCGTATATGTTCGACTACTTACATAGTATATATGTGTATATACATATATATATATATATGTATATGCGAGGAAGATAGGGCATCGATATCAACGCCATGAGAACTGCACCTGAAAGTGTAAACGAATGTGTCTTTATTTGCCAAGACTCTCAACCGATTCGACCTTGTTTACAGAACCACGAGAAGGATTTCGAATCGCCAAAGTTCTCGATGCGCGATTCTCTTATCGATATACCTATACGTCCTAAGATCCTGGCATTCGTGTAGATAGGCATACGTGACACATTCGATACGACACGTGTACATACCAACCTACATGGGTACTATTTGCTAGATGTCTTTTTCGTTATTTGCACGGATTATCCGTGCGGATTGCGTCAGGGTAATGTGTTATCTGACAAAAAAAAAAAGAAAGAAGCGAGAAACTTCTAGCATGTATTTTTCATTGGAAATATCACCTAGACGAGACTTCCTTTGGCAAAGCCTACAATGTAGTTTAGTAGGAATATTCATATTCGATGAAATGAAAGTTTTGACTTTCATTGATCTCGTTCGATATTCTTTTTTTCCTCTCTACTTTCGCGTCTACCGCACTGCCGCAGATAAATGTATTTATTCTGGTGCGATTTGTCACTTCAAGGTTGTCACTTGCAAAGTTGGCAGCCGAAGGAACGAATCGAGTCTCTTGAGTTCTGCGTTACGGCGAAAGTTGGCAGGGGAATATCGGTTTACGTGGCCAATTCCAAGGTCGCTGTTGGCAGGAGAGACTCCGAGAGCGAGAGAGAGAGAGAGAGAGAGAGAGAAAGAGAGATATCGGGTGAAAAAGACGTGAATTCTGATAATGTTCACGATTGATAAGGTACGTGGGATCGTGGGAGAGCTAAGAGACCTGACAGACAGAGATTAGGAGCACTGTGACCTTCTATTACAGGAACTTGTGAGAAGAGTAAAAGTATTTTCGAACAATTGAAAGAGATGCGGGAAGGTTCAACGCGGAGATTCGACGGTCTTTCGAGAATAAGTGATGTGGAGGAAGGAGAATAAAAATGAGAATAAAAACGTCAGTAATTATACCGCAAGGTGAACCGCCCACGCGCTATTCATTCAGCCTGATCGGACCTTCGATCAAGAAAACAATGAGCTACTCTAACCAAGACTGGCTGGCTGACTGTATCTTGTCCCAACCACAATAAATAATAAGCTCACGTAGAATTCGATAGCTCAAACGTCTTGGGCATATCGATAAAAATTCAACTACGTTCCACCCATGTTCTCCTGTACTCTGAAAAAAGAAGAATAATAATAATTATACGTTAAAAGAAATAAAGGTCAATAACGAAGAGAAAAAAAGAGAGCCAATTAAGTTAATATAGGTATAGATTACAAAATGAAGTAAGTCACTCTTGAGTCGAATAATAAAGAGAAATGAGCATGAGAAATAGGCGTAAGTGGCAAGAAAGAAGACAAGCACTGTAGGCATATCGAAGGCAGTGCCTAGTGAGATAGAGGTGATGGAGTTAAAGTTAAAGGTAGGTAAGGTAGGTATAGGTAAGCAAGGCAAAGGAAAGGCGATATTACGGGGCCTCGGTAGAGCAAAGTCGGTGCGTAGTATATTGCATGTGTAGGTGTGCGTGGCTTCTCTTCTCTCCTCTGCTCTTCGGTCACCCTCTCTCTCACTCTCTCTCTCTCTGTCGCTCTCTTTATCTCTCTTACTCGGGGCGCACGTGTGCGAGAGAGCGAGGAGAGACCGCGCCGATCGACTCTACGACTCTCTTAGACTCGTAGAGAGTCCTAGAGGTGAGCCAGTGGCTGTGAGGAAATCCCAAAGTGGGGGAACAGAATGCGGAATAGCCTAGAATGTGATGTGAGCGCTCTCCGTGATCTCTCTCTCTCTTTCTATATATATATATATATATATATATTTATATCTTTCTCTTTCTCTCTCATTCACTCTATTATTCTTGCTCTATCTGCCTACGTTGCCTCCCTTATTTACTTCTTTTGATAATTATCATCCTGCTCTACCCCACACTTGAAATATACCCTTGAATCTTTTTCCTATCCTTATAGGGGCTGACGGAATGCTCGTTGCTCAATTAAGTAATTAAATTACAAGACTTGACAGTCATTGGGTCCCCTGATTTTGTACGGTACTTCATACTGGTATATTGAGCACTGATATAAGTGAGCACTAGCGGGACTACAACTGGAGACTTCAATGCTCGCTTTCTTTCACTTGTAATGTCTGCTTGTCTCTGATGATTAGATAGAATCGGATTAGATGTTCTTTAGTCATAGACTGGACGTGTCCTGAGCATTTTGTTACACGTGGGTGTATTAGAACCATCCGAAGCCTACCGGCAACCTTAATTGTACTTGCCACTATAGAGAGGCAGAGAGAGAGAGAGAGAGAGGATAAACGAGATAAAGATAGCTGATGAGAATAACGAGCTTTTAATACCTATTAGAGAAGTAGCTAGATTCACGGGTAAATCGATTGCTCGATCGAAAATCGGAATCGGAGCGCAAACCTGTCTTTTCGATCTTACGTAAGTTGGCCAGATGGGAGGCGAGTCGTCATTGTTCAGTGAAACGCGTCTCGCTCAACGATCCTTCGCGAGGTAAGACAAGGAGGGACATGGAAGAGGATGAAGTAAAAAGAATAGAGAAAGACGAAGAAAAAAAAATGAGCTGAGAGTAAAAAGTAGAACGGAAAGTAAATGATATTTAAATTTGACTCTCGCTCTCTCCTATGGCACAGCAATATAACGCGCTGCCAAGAGATTCGTTAGCGGCAGATTCAAAGTAGATAGACGAGGACGACTAAAGAGAGAAGAGGAATGAGATTCTTTGTACGACTCCAAACGGAAGAGGAAGCCTGAATTAGGAGAAATGGATGACAACGAGAGACGAGATTAGCCTGGGGGAAAAAAATGCGAGGTGGTAGAGAAACGAAAATAAGAGGTTGATGATGTGGATGAAGGGAGATGGCAGGAGCGCAAAGTATAACCGATAGAATTCACGAAGTCGAAGAACGCTGCTTGCCCATTCATAACGTGGCGCGAGCCAGACTTCCACGCAACCGTTATGGCCGGTTCTCATGTGGCTACGTGTGCGTCTCTTGGGCTGACCGTTCACCAACACCTTCTGCTCCACCTTGTGTCTTCTCTCCCTTCTATAGTATGATGACCATCTTCCAGGACATTCGGGACTTGATGGCTGCCCATCGATACAGGATACTACTCCAGCATGTCTCTCATCACTGTCAAAGCCTTCCGAGTATCTCAGGAAGCTCCTCTTCGTTCGTTGGAATCCACGTAACGCAGGGCATGTAGACGTGAATTGAGAATTCTGAAAAATAACATAAATTAATATTCAATTCTTGCATGGATTCAATAATCTATTAGCCGTGTGTTAGTAATTGTATTTTTTTTTCGACACTGCATAGAATCATCAGATCAGTGAGTCGTTGGAAAGGTAGAAAGATGTATAGGGGCGTTCTCACGGTAGCCTCCTGTTTGCCGGTGCATTAACACTATTAGCCCGAAAAATTAGTAGGCGTCCACCTATCCATTCTCTACGGCAATTCATGGGTAATTGTGTTTGTGGACGGTCTAACGGGTTCCTCTTCTCCTACGACTATCTTCCGGTATCTGAAAATTTACAGCGATTCGTAAACCACTAGGAGTCACTAAACGTAATGTTGCCAATGATAAAGTGTAAGGTTTTACCTCATTTTCCAAATTCCGATTATTAGACTCTTTAGACGAGAATGACGATATCCTATCGTTATATTTGTTTTTCGTTTTGGCTCCTTTTTATTCCCTTTTTTTCCCAGGCGAATCGGCCTCTCGTATAAGCACAGTAATTGCAGTTAACCTTCGCGGGACGCCTAGACATTTGTAGCGGCATTCCAGGCTGGCCGGTCTCCTCTCTCGTGCTCTGGTCCACCGGCCAGCCAGATCCAGTACGGTCCGTGCTTCCCTGGCTGGTTGGCTGGCTGGCTGGCTGCTCGGTTCTTGGTTGCCTGGTTGCGGCCTGCTTTGCTCCTTGTACCGGTTAATTGACGGGAGATGCCGAGATTTCCTGGCCTTCCGTCAACACCGGCTACGACACGAGACACGGACCCGTCCGACTGACCATCTAATTTATTTCCAGCACCTTTCTGCTTCTCTTGCTATCAATGGAGCTCTAAACTGTATTCTTATACCAATCATTAGCATGGCTATCATGCATATAAGAAGAGCCTTAAGTACGTTAGCACGTAACTTTCCTGAGATGTGTAAAAAATGAGTAATGATAATTTGGTTGATATTAAAAAAATCTTAGAAAAAAATGGCAGAAGCTACGATATCGTTTAGAGGATCCACGGGGTAGGCTCTCTGTACTTTATTCCGCTGTGTTCCTGGAACTATTAGGACGATTATGGAGACGAGTGGGTTTTCTTTTTCTTCCTTAAGCTCGAAAATGGCCATTGGATCCTACGGGACACCCGTGGTCCACGACAGGTATCGCGATTAGTCAAACGGTTATGTTGCTAGGGGCGTGATTTTACTCCACGGGATACTAAGGGTTGATTCTTCCAAGGGGATGACTGCGTACCGCTTCTTCCTGGTGTCAGAATATATCTATAACCTTCCACGTTGAAGGAATCAGAGGATCCTGGATGAACTCGACTTTTTCTGACTTGTGACTTGGCATTGCGCCTACTCCGCCGGTGGGTTGAATCTTTCAGTGAAGTATGGACTTTTAATATACAACCCAGAGATGAAATATCCCCTGTTGCTCGACACGCCCTCTTTCTCAATGTGGCATCACTTTCGATTTCTTTACGGGCACTCTGTCCCTCTCTTCCTGCTATGAGATATCCCTGCAGTGCTGAGCTCCCTATACCTACCTACCCTACCCTACTCTACCCTATCCTTTAGCGTCGCATGATATCTCGGAAAAAGATCCAGACAAGAGAAGAGATCGTCCTGAGAATCGAGGTGTAGCAGGGCACTGAGAGAGGACCAGGTGATCAAAGGAGTGAGCCAGAGAGAGAGACAAAATAAGAACGTGGATAGCACGCGTACTTTTTCAAGAATGGGGTCTAATGGAGAGGAAGGCGTTCCTGTCGCAGAGAAAATTAGTGGCCACAAATCAACGACAATATGGGACCCATTGTGACCCGTATAGCGCAGACTCCAGAAAAAAGTATCATGCTCCACATACATACATGTAGGCTACACCTGATTTAAGTTTGCGACCAACCTCCTACACTCTTTTGAGCTAATCTCATTGGGCCTAGTCTAGTTAGTCATGTAAGTCGTCAGAGCAGGACAAGGGTGTACATATAATATGCAAGGGGCGTTTCTTATCGAGTCTCGGATTTATTTAATATTAACCGAGGAAGAGACGAGTAACGAGATCTCCTGGACCGACAAGCTATCCTTAAATTATATCGTCGAGATTCAGAATTGAAACCCGCCACACGATTAACCCTCTGCTCCCTGTCATCCTATTTCTCTTCGCTACCGAACTTCACCATCCAGCACTCACGGTGCGTATCCACTCTCGGTTCAGACATACTTGCTGTGCCCAAACTATAATATTCCATAGACCGCAGTGCACCTAAAGTTCTCTTACTTCTGAAGGATGATGTATGCACCTGACGATACCTTTATTTAGTTATTGTCTGCTGTCTGCATTGGATATGTTCTCCAAGGGATTTGGTATGGTAGCCGGTTGCAGCTTTGGTGAGAATAATCCATAAGATTTTAGCGTAGCTACAGCAGTCGCATTATGGGGTCAGGTTGGGTCCCTGCTGAGAGAGTCTGGATGAGGACCGATGGTGTAGCTTATACTGGCTTACCACGAGGTCCGAGACGAGTCAGGTTGAGTTGAGATGAGTTGAGTCGTGTCGAGGTGCCGGAGAGGAGTTTGTTGTGATGTGAATGAAGTGACTCGTGATAAATAGCCAAAGAGCGTCGGAGTCCTGATTGGGGCTTACGAACCCGCAGCGGCTACCGACTAATCCGTCTGCTATCTCGTTGGCCATCCGTCCCTGATTGTCTTATTGTCCTCCTTCCTGTAGGTAGTCCATATGTCTATAAGTCTATACCTCTATAGGCATATTCCTTCAGGGCTCAATGCTTACCTGCTGCTTTCACCTTCGATCCGATATCGACACCCAAGATCGACCTGGTCCAGAACGTAAGAGCATCCACCTAGTCCTGACTGGCCCATTGGCTATTCTCCTCATCAGCATCCATGATTCTCTTGTTTAACCAAAGACCATTTGATCACTAAAAAAGAACATAGACTTTATACCTTGTACAACATCGGAAGATGAAGAACAGTGGCTAGAATATTTAAAGCTTGATGATTCACACTGAACTAACGTACATTTTTGACCTTTTATTCAAGACTGGAAATATCTTCAGTTGTCACTGTCACTGTTACTGAATATACAGCTACTTGTCATGGCAGTACTAGAGAACGATGCTTCGTGTTCAAGTGGTACTCGACTAGAGTCCGAGTGGCTAACAAGTCTCTAATCGAGAGATGATTAGTCAGGAGAACGATAAAGGGACACCCAGACGAAACGGTACGACGAAGACGTCGAGGCCGAAGACGGGTACGTGGACAGTAACGATGATGATCATAATGCAAATAAAAGATTTGGTAAAGACTTTGCGTGGGCGGTGACGGTGGACGAGCACGAGGATGAGGCTGATTATGATGAGGATTGGCCAGAAGGCAGGAAAGAGATGAAAAGTTCGCCGTTTATACTGAGCATGTTTTCTGATGGGGTCATCAGCGCGAATTAACATAGTCGCTGTGGCTTCTATCGATGACTCGAATCTGACTCACGAACCAACAGACTCAACTTGTATGGGAATATCTCATTTGAAACTCTCTGTATACCGTTAAATCGCTTAAATACCGTACGCGATAGATATTAGCATTACAGCCGTATCTTGTGGTTGGTCTACTTGTGCTTAAAATTCATCTGGAATTGATAGTGGAATATTTGTACGATACATATTCGATAATGAATATAACTCATGGGTACAGTATAGACAATTTTTTAAATTCGTCAGACCATACGAGATTACGGACTCTTATCTATTTGGTTCGCGGTCTCACTTGCGCAAACGCATGGTATACTAAACGACAATAGTTAACAGTCTATGTTCATATATCTATCTGTATACTATAGACATATACTATATACATATGTCGTGGGTATAGTTATAACCGCGACTGGAGTCGTAGAATTGACTCAGTCGTCGTAAAACAGGAAATTCTCTTCTCTGAAGTCATTGGGAATCGACAAACAGACTTCGTTCAAACAGAGATTACGTCGAGAAGAGCGTATGGATATGGGTATATATTATACATATGTATAATATATATATATATACACACACATACTATATACAGATCTATCCAGCTCAGACGTGCCAGTTAGATTTGGCAACTGTCGTAAATATATACTTTGGTGTCATCAGTAATTGGCAATATTGAACTGGTAAAATTGGATGGTTTCGTTATGCCTGCATTATCAGAAGTAACCGATCATGTCGGCTAATTAAAAAAGTGTGAAAAGGCAATTTAATGGTTATAAACTTAACTAATAGCTGTCATAACGTAGCCAATTTGGTGATGGACACCTTTCGTCAAACGGGACTTCAGGATGGCTGTCTTTCTCGTATACATGTAAATGTGAATAAGAGCATCTCTCTTGCACTCACAGCCAGCATTAGGGCCTCCAATGATTTTAGAAACCGAGTTTTCTCGTCGATCGGTAGTCCAGTGTTGATTGGATCCTGCGAAAATAACGATTGCATGATAAGCGTCAAGTCTGGCTGATATACCTGAGGTGGACATTCCTGTCCACGTGTCCATGCACACCTAGATTACACTGCCGAGGTAGGCGTCGATTCGAAGAAACCGATCCTCCGTGTCCAGCATCAACCTCTTCTTCATAATCATCGTTTCCAGAATGAATTAGCAGTGTGTACCTCAGAGCTCGGGCTAATCCTATTTCCTGGGTTGGTTCAAATCGATCTTCTTATAAGAATACGTAACGAGTGTGGACAAGAGGCTACTCGCAGTGCTGGTTGGTAGTCCTGGTTGGCAATGCTGAATGACAGTGCTGGCAGGATATTCGCGACCCAAGAAAGCAGACGCTGTCCCTAGTCCTTTGCAGATAAGATTTAGCAAGTACCACTGAAATAAGAATGAAAGTAGGATGAGAGAGAGAGAGAGAGACGAAGAAGAAAAAAGAAATAGAAAGACAAGAAAGGTGAAAGAAAGAAAATGAGGAAAAATAAAAAAAGAGGCTGCTGAGGGTGGCGGTGGCGACGAAGTCTCCATGCACTGCAGTCTGTTAAGGGAGTCCAGGGAGAGAAGGGACGAGAGCCGAGATTCCGAGAGAGGACTTGGACATAGCAGTCTCTCTCTCATTCTCTCTCCGACTCTCTGATTCTCCATGGAATACAGGCAGGACCCAACGAGGGAGCTGATTTATGGCGGCCATTCATTCTAATCGTCCTGCATCTTACAGCCTCGCTGTCTACCGCGGCTGCACTTTCCAAGATAGCACCCCGAGACCGTGGCTAATTGAATATAAAAACTCGAGCGACGCTCGCGGCCATAAAGCATTTAATTAACAAGTCGTCCACTCGAACTCCCGAATACACGTAGTTGCGGCGGGAGAGTCCCTATCGCATCTTAGCTCTTCAGATTGTAAGAAGTACCTGACCTAAGCACGGAGGCAAGCGTAGAAACATCACGGTCTGACAGTCGTAAACTCTGATAGGCTGGTACAATTGCACTAGTTACTTTCGCGCATTCATACGTGATAGGCAGATGGGTACGCAGTGAGAAAATTTGCCCGAGGACTTCTACAGGAGTTCGTTAAGGACTAGGGGATGCTTAACGCCGCCGACTCAGACTCGGACTCTCGGACTCTCTCGTCGAGGCAATTTACGCACGTGACCCATTAAGTGGAGCGCGGACCGGTTTTTGACGGATCTTCCTGGCCGTTTCTCGGTCTAAGCGGCCATGTAGAGCACGCGAGTAACTAAATCAATGTCGTCGGGAGTTTAATTACGGGAGCCGAGCTGCGAGGGAGTCCCGATACCCTGCTGGGCCCGCTGGGCTTACTGGGCCCTCGGGTGGTCCTTATACGACCCCCAGTCTAGTCCCGGTGCGTGGTCACTTTTCATTCTTTGTTCTCGCATCTGGAACCGAAATTTACCTAACTCCACTAAACATTTTCTTAAAGATATACGTTTAGCCCCTAAAATCTCTATAGAGATTTCAAGTTTTCTTTACGGCCTTACAATTTTAAAATACTCAGCGAATTCTGCGTAGGATTCTGTTTACATGTCCAAGAGCGTCTACTTGAGATCGATAGAGAAGATAAAATAAAATCTAGTAAACGGGTTAGACCTCTAATGAAATTCCGCTATTCCCAATGAAAAAGGAAACATATGAAATCAAACTGATCCTCGTCCTCGTCACGGCTCACGTATGTAATAGCTTAGCACTCAGGCACATATCACAAGTCAGAATCTCAGCCAATCTATAGGGTTACGTCGATTCGTACGGTTTTGCAGGAGACGCTCGGTTTGTCGCTTAACGGTAGCTTTATAAATATAGGTATAAGGCGAATAAAAAGTGGGAGGATGCAGCTACACCTCACACAGGTATCTAATCCTACATCCTTAGGTCTATGTACATACAGTGAGCTATCCTACGGCCAGCCATACCTAAGTAACTTTATGGTATATCTAGTGAGGCCATCCGCCAGGGGAAAAGGTGGAAGGTAAAAGAAGGGGAAACACGCGAGGTGGTGGCTCGTGCGCGACGTGGAGGATGAGGGTGAGACGTCGAGGGAAGACCATCAGCCCATTTAATTAATTAAAAGTGCATTAGCGTGGCTCGCAGTTAGATCGCGTAGTGACCGAGCGTAACGGGCACTAGGGTTACCGTGCAATTACTTTGGTCAACACGAAAGGGCCAGCTCCTGCGCAATCTTTTTTTCGCCGTCTCCACTCATTTTTTTCTGACCTTTGCCGTATTCGATATTGACCTCGGTCCCAGAGAGTACCCGAGTGCACCTTTTGCCACTGTACAAACAAATAAATAAATGAAAATGCATCGAGCGATTGTATCCATTACTTTAGAGATGAATAGAAGATGGCTGTTAGCCAGACCGTATGACTGTACCTACACAGGGATATAAAAGCTGGTTAATCGTGGGCGATAGAATCATGGCGCCAGGTGCGAATTACGCGAGCTCATATCCCAACTGGGTAGAGTAGTAGGCAGGAAAGTCAGTATAAGCCTACGAGGCTCGCAGCAGCTGCCGTGGCAATCGCGTTAATGCCAACGAGAGAGTCATCTTCCGTCATGACCCTGCCGACTTTTCAATGACTCACAGCTCCTGGCGCACGACGCCCGACGCCGCGGCGTGGTCCTACGTACCGGTATCAATGCGTATTATTAATGGCTGGTATGCACGAGACGTCCCACGGAAGTCCATATATTTTTGAAGATTCTCCTTCTACTTCTTTGTTCACGTACCTCCTTCTTCTTTCTCTGATCCGCTTCCACGTCCATCTGACGAAAGACAAGAAAGAGGTTAAGAGAGTGCCAAGGGAGCCCTATAGAAAAATTCAGGGTATGATACCGCTGCTAGGACGTGGATGGGTTTCTTAATGGAGTGCTTGGGGTGCGAGATCGCGTGAGAAACGGAACCTCGAGGTCGATGTGGACGAGGTGAGGAGGAGAGGAAAGGAGAAGGCGTCACGGCGCGGGCGGCAGGGAGAGACGCCGTCATATGGAGATGGAAGTGATGAGGACTCTAGGGAAGGATGGTGGCGCTCGAGGTGGCAAGAGGCGAGATGCCAGGAGACGCCAAGAGGACGCGGCTGCCCGGCACGGGTCACGCACGCGACTTTATCACGTTCCTTAGCTTCTCTATCCTCTCTCACTCTCTCGTTTATACTCTCTCTCAGCTACCGCTGTAACAGTTCTGCTCTCTGCTCTTAGGCACTTGATTTTCTACGTTAGTCACCAGCAGCGCGTGTACTATTATTAATGTATCAACTCTCATTAAAAATTATCATTATTCTCGGTACCCTTTTATACCCTTCGCTCGGACTACTCTGCGTCTGCACACGGAATCTAAAATGAAATATATAAAGCACACTCATTAAGTAAACTAATTCAAGTCACATTTCTCCAGCGTCCAATATCAACAACGTAACGCTGCGTACCGGATGATGCCCTTATTTTTTTTCTCTCTCCAAACCAAGCCAGTCTTTAAGTCTGTATAACATGCCTGTTTAAATTCACCCCAGGTCCGGTAACTCGATAAACGTCGGCACGTGCGGGGTTAATACGTCTAAATGCGTCGCGTGTCCATATTCATTAGGGATCGACGCTGCAGCGAGGGTCGAGTCAGGCTATAGGGTTCCAACAAGGGATGAAAGCTGGTTACCATCGTGGCTGGTTAGGTGGTTAACTGTGTACTCACTGTCTGAAATGGCGTTGACGGTAGACACTTTGGAAAATAGCGTCAGGAGACCAGAAGCAGAAGAGAGACGTGGACACCCGTAGGATACCTATATGAACAAGAGAAAGACGGAGCATAAGCATAGTTTTAAAATATTGGCATGGGCGTATGGATATAAATACTGTATACTGTGAGAATGAGAGTTTGAGAAAGAAAAAGAGAGAGAAAGAGAGAGAGAGAGAGAACTTGTGTCTCTCGCAATAATGGAGTGACAGAAGGCCGATCGTTCCCGTAGTGTAGTCGTGTGGAGCGAAGTTGTCTGCGCGCGCGAGTTCTGGGAGATCAAGTCACGCGTGGCTCAAAGAAAGTTGTTTAAAGGTCAGTGTAGCTCGCTCGCCTCGCAAATGCCAATCTATTTACGAAATGTATTGGAACAATGATAGGGGAGGCCTTATCGACAAAAGTCGTTTCTCCCGATCGCTAAGCTACGTGTATTCCCCTATACGTAATATTACAAAAGCACCAGCCATTTCGTTAGAGGCCAATATCCGACGTCTCAGGTCGAAGCCAATGAGGATGAGTTGATAAGTTTGAATAATAGATCCAATGGACCAGATTCTTCGAACGTTAACACCTCTCAGTCTCCAAGGGTTTTACACGTGATACAATGTCGTGGACATTTCTATGAAATGCACAGGCATTGAGCCATTTCGAAAGTAACTGGACGCCATCGTATACTCGACCATGGCCATTTTGAAATTGGGTCAATTGATCGGGAAGTCGTGCTTAAACTTCCCACCGATAATAAACCCAGCAGAGTCAGCCGCAACCGATGGATTTCTCTGTTAAAAAATTGCTTCATCTTACTTTTATCATCCACCTCTATTCCCCATAGATTCGCAATCTCTTCACCCAGTGGGTACTTTGTGTTTCATAGGATTACACATCCATGAATACAGCCAGGTAGTCCGTACGTACTCACGCACTGGGGTACAACACATATCCACATAGGTATCTATCTCTCACGAATCTCGCGGCGTCTTATTCATATATCCGAGAAATAATACTGAATAATTTCACCATAAATACGTAGCCCTCGTGGGCGTAAAATAACGATAATGCAAGTAAATAATGGACGTAGAGTTTTATTACCTTAGGCGGGTGAATGGCGAGATAGAATCTACGCGTCCGTCCGCGGCGCGCAGTACCTACGGCCGCGGACTTATCCTCCGCCACCTCCACCGCCGCCCCTCTCTCTCTCTCTCTCTCTCTTATACTCTTCCTCTTGCGCTCCATTGCCGTCTCTATCTTCTGCTCCTCCCGATCCTCTGAATCCTCTCTCGTGTATGTACTTCTGCATCTCTATGTGGGTATCTACGTGCACGCGGACTCTTCTAACCTACGTGGGGCAACCCGTTGTCTCAGGCCACAGGCATCGCCCATCTCTCATAATCATTTGAATAAACTACCAACCCCGATCCTGAAAAGACATTGCGGGTTACGTGGTTTACCCTTCAACCTATTACTTTCACTCATCCTCAAGTCCTCTTTACCTCATTCGCCTCCTTTAACGTTTAGCAGCATCCAAAGGGTTTTCTACCCTCTGCTCACAGATTCTTCCTTTCCCTTTCAGTCATCCTCTATATACACTGTAACGTTGATACTGCGGACTCGTGGTACCTTGTGGCTTTTGTGGTGCTACGATCTTCAGAGATTCTTCATGTTCTTACTAAAATCAGAAAATCGATTCACGACCCAGCAGTAAACGAATTCAGAGAGCTGACATCGTATCGTACCTGGACTTACGGTATACTGCACAACCTTCTCACCTAAATAGGCAATTTTATGGCTGACGCTACGAGGAGTACAATACTAGAGGAATCAGGAATTTCCATAGTATCCGTGTGCTCTTCTTTCTTGTATTTTCTTTTTTTTATTTCCTTTTCATCAAGCTGAAACAAGAGGTTTTTTTCCTTCTTTTTTCCTACCCTCAAGACTTTATAGTCGAATAGTAAATGGCGTCGGGGTGCGAGGCCTCTGCGTCCTTCCAATTTTCGTGATGGTTGAGCTTTAGGTCAAAGGGTGTGGCCAGGTCTCTCGATTGATTCGGTGTGCTTGCGACTGCGCTTGAAGCTCCCTACGCTGTTGGCGTTACCCAGCAACAGGAACAGGGACGCCCCCGTTCTCTTTCCACTTTAGTTCTGTTATCGAGCGAAGGAACCTCCATCCAGAAGGTAGATT
Organism: Calameuta idolon; assembly: GCA_030142285.1. NCBI lineage: Eukaryota > Metazoa > Arthropoda > Insecta > Hymenoptera > Cephidae > Calameuta > Calameuta idolon. The sequence continues at coordinate 242,124 of JARQSV010000736.1, read as the reverse complement.
CGTAGGTAGACAAGCACCCATGGAAAAGACAATGAAAGCTGAAAACCATAATGGCGGTTCGTCGTGATGAATATATACCTTATCTTTTTTTTTTCAAACATCCTGCACGTACTTATCCGTACTCAAGATTCTCAAAATACGGAGAATAATAAGAATGAGCGGCCTTGCTCAAGGAGGCCTTTTCATTCTTGCAAGGTTAGAAACGACGGGAGGGGGGAAAAAGAAGAAGAGAAAAAAAGAAGAGTAATTCCGAGTCACGACGTCCATTTCCGAAAGTGATTTACGGCACGGAGAAATGGCGTCTGGCATTTTTATCGCGACAGGCGTCCACAAACCCGAACGTATCGCCATGCTGGAGTATCATAGAATCACCGATTTCCGAGCGAACGTTATAAAACAGGTTTTATCGTATTCGATAGTGAGGACTGACCCTCTTCTCTTTCTCTTTTCGTATCTCTTTCTCTCTCACTTTATATGGTTTTATATTATTTTCTATTTACAGCGCCGCATTTTCCTTCCATTACCTTCCTTCCTCTCTCTCTCTCTCTCTCTCGCACATACCCAATCGTAAATGTATAAAGATCCAAATGAAATAACCACTGAGATCCTTGAAATTCATAGGATCATGTTGCATAAATCCTCATGAGAAATCAGTCTCCACGGTACGAAACTTCAGTTGCCCTTTCGCAGGACTCTAATGAATTCCAGAGTGAAAGTACTGACATCCAATAATATACGGGTAAGCCGTGTCGAATAAAATACGGGGCGTACTTTCGAGCGACTTCCACTGCTTCCAAGGAAGTATGCATAGCGACGTAGGTGTCGACAGGAACAGCCAAGCATACAGAAACGATAGCCTGAGAAAGAACGGTATAAGGTAAGCAAGTGAAACATTAAGAATGAGAAAGAGGTTCGGATTAAAAAAAAGTGTACCGGTAAAACCAATTGGATAATCAGTCCAGTCGATGGTCCTGATGGGGCCCCCACGGGGTTCTCTTGGTGAAGCTCGAGAATTTTTATAGAACCTGGTGTTTTTCGGGAGGCCGATCGTAAAACTGGTTCTGTAATCAGAGGCGTTTTCTGCCGCGTTAGGATTTATAGAAGACCGGGAGGACTTAATCGACTGGCTCCGTCTTAACTAGGGATAAAGAAAGGAAAGTAGTTTCGGTTAGATAGTAAATATTCAATTTTTTAACAGCATTAGAAAAAGAGAAATAAAATTCTCAAACGATTATTCATAGAGAAATCTAAAAGCAACGCCTAAATAGCTGTCTACTTGCTTATTTAAAGTACCCATGAGCTACATCATCTACTATACATTCTGTACGTAGTATAGTAAAATATTCCAACCGGTGCGTTACTGTACGATGAAATTGGTACAACAGTCTGAACAGATTGGTACAGGACACTTTGGATCGCTACACGATGGAATGGCGTGCATACAAGATGGGGAGAGGTCTGTATAATATAGGTGGCGATAAAAAGAATAAGAGAAGAGAGGAAGTCGAACGGGTCACTTCTAACCGTATGAGCATTCTGATGCTCACAATGTTGTACCTTACTAGTAAAATAGCGTGGGAAGAGGAGCAGAGGGCTAAGCGTATACCGGAAAGTCTGAGGAGTGCGTGGGTGGTGTTGGACGTCCCGAAAGCATCGAAGACTCGTTATTAACACCGGCGACCTTACGTCTATGATTACACGCATTAATAGCCATCCCCGACGCAGTTCCCGATGTTCACGCTGCACGCTGCTATTATTAAAGAGGCTCCACGAGGTCCCGCTCTGCAAAACAATAAGAGCAGGATGAGTTACGAATGAGGGAACCCACAGAGACGAGAGAGTGAGTGAGTGAGAGAGAGAGAGAGAGAGATATGAGCTAAATAAAAAATGAAAAAGAATTATGTTACCAGGAGAATCGTAAGGGAGTATAGAGAACGTCTCAAAAGACAAACGGGTACGCGCTGGAGAACACCGTCTTGGCGTACTTGTATTAATGTAAGCACGTGCGCTACGGCATCGGTTGATCTTCAGAGACTGTAAAATAAAAAGGAGCAAACATTGAAGTGAGTGGAAAGAAATAAGGAGTAAAGAAAAACAATAGCGATGAAAGAGCAAAATCCATGAAAAGGATTATTGCCGATGTGGATAAGAAGCCAAGGTAGGAAAAGGTTCGGTACGCTCGTTCGATCGAGGACTCCCAGCCTAAGCACTGAACGTATAAATGCGTATTTGTGGATGCACATGCACAAGTACGTGCATGGATGTACCTAGTGGCGTGGGTGGGATATCTTCATAGCGGCACAAGGGAAAGGAAAATGAGCGCTAAAGGTATACACACTAAGGATGCGTGGATCTTTCGCGTGGGCAGTCCTACCATCCTCTATGCCTTTACTTCTGCTTATACCCTATATCTATACCTATACTTATATTTATACCTATAGAATCATATGCACTAGCTCAACCAACCACCCACTAACATACGTTTTCCCAGTAATAACAGTGCGAGGATAGCCGAACTCTTGGCACGTCTCATATAACATTATATGGCTCCAGTTGGTTGATATTCGAAATCCCTGGTATACTTTGGCTTCTTCCGAGTGCCAACTTATAAGGTCCAACAGAACTGACGCGGTATGACCTCCTTAGATTGTCTACTACCTACTCGCTGTGCTCGTACCCAAGGGTGCCTCTCGGTCTAGGCACGCCTACTGGTATTGAAGTCTTCAGAAATACAAGGTAGCCGTAACGAATTGCGCTTTTGCCGCTACCGTGAGCACCACTGGGATGTCGTATAAATCGGATCTGCGTTATACGCCGGGCTATGAATAATATTGTTTCGCGGTTAGCTCGTAGCTGGCTGGCATCATTCATCAATAGTCTCGCGTTGAAGGGGCGTTATGTTCCGTGTCGGTGCTCGTGGTCCATTATAATATTCGAAATATTATGCGCGCCGCGCCATGCTCGTACCCGCCAAGGGACGAGAGACAGAGGGGAGAGAGAGAATATGCCAAGGAGAGGGGAGGAGCGGGAGGATCGGAGGTTGCTGGAGGTGGCCGAGGTGTCCCAGGGAGTTGGGAAGAGAATAAGGTGGGCAAGAGGTCCGGAACGTGGCGCATGAACACGAGGGCGGCGTTGCGCCTGTACAAATCATGCGAAGAATGACGCGGCAGAGGCCGCCGATCAACCATGTTCTTTTCTGCCTCACTCTCTTTCTCTCTCGTTGACGCGCTCTCTCCTTCTCTCTCTAACGTAAGGGATGCAGCAGGTCCCGGGCTTAGACCGAACCTCGTGATCCTCGTTGCATATTAACGACCAAGAGTCCTCTCTCCGCACACGCTCGTGATCAGCATACTCGCAAGTCACCGGCTTGTTTACCTCCAAACGAATCGCATCCTCGCTACGATTCTCTCCTTTACCCATTCTATCTCGCTTCTTCTTTATACTCCTTACACTCTTCTCACTCATTCCCCGTGCTCTATTCTCGTTCCAGCAGACGTCGGACCTGGACACGCTTCTCTGCAGACAGGAATTGGAGCGCCTCCAGAGACTCGACGAGGATGACCCGGACAAGGAGGCACGTGAGGCGTCGGCGCATATGGACGACTTCTTCGAAGTCGCTGGTCCAGGCTGCAGGCCGCAGGCCAGCTTCGTCTCTGCGAGGAATCAGCCAGCGACGAACGACGACGACGTCTTCCTACGTCCGCCGCTCTGGGAAGACATCACCTCGAGTATACAAAAGTTGGATCCTGAGAATGCGGACATGTTGGGCAGCCAGTCGCACGTGAAGCTTGAGAGCGAGGATGCGACGTCGCCGGTACTGTCGCCGGTTGAGATTAAGACCGAACCTTTACCACCGCCGCCGACGTTACACCTCCTCGAGGGACCAGCTTCGAATCCATTGCAAAACTTTAATCCTAGACACCAGACTGCAACCGGTGGACAGAACAGAGGAAGTGTTGGTAACGGTGCTGGCGCTGGTGGTGGTAGCGGTGCACAATTCAAAAATTATTCTACCAATGGAAACAATGGGAATGCGAATAACTCCTCGCCGACGAATCATCATCCGCCTGGACATCAACAGAGTGGAAATGCTACCTCCCCGTTGTACGGCTCGATGACGAGGTTGATGTACGTCTCTCCGTTGACACCGCCGATTTCCGATCCCGGCTCACCGCTCGGCGGACCTCCACGTAGGACGCCACCGCCCCCGTATCCGCAACCAGCCATTCTTAATCCTTCCCACAGGATACAGCCAAATCCCATAACAAAATTTAATCGACGGAATAATCCTGAATTGGAGAAAAGAAGAGTTCATCACTGTGACTTTATAGGTAATTATAATTGACCAATTAATATCATCTTATGTCATTTAAAATAATCTAGTAATTATTCTTTACCATGTGTTCCCTATTCAGGTTGCACCAAGGTATACACTAAGAGTTCACATCTAAAGGCCCACCAGCGAATACACACAGGTGAGTATCTTCATTGTCGAAAGCTCCAGATACACCTAGAGAGAAAAATGAATATTCTTAAGAAGTAGTAGCGCAGAGTATAGGTGTTAAAATAAGGAGTCATAAGAAGTATTAAATATATGTCTTTGCTGGTTAGTAATTAGGTATGTAGTTCAGCATTGGGTAATGAGCGAGTGAGTAGGTTTTAAAGAAAGTGTCTCTGACCTAGGAAGGAGTACACGAATACCGCAGAACGTGTAGAAGATATAGAAGGTGGTGCTCAAGTTGGAAAGCGCCAAAGAGTTTGCGCGACTGTCATCCCAGTGTGCGTAGTTAACACAACATTCGTACCCGTTTACGTTGGTGCGCGCTCTTCCAGGGCGTGGTTCCTCGCCTGGCCGATAGTTACCGCTGGTATGGTGCATATAGGCACAGTAAGGAGCATCTTCATGCGTGCGTGTATGGGTATATCGACACAGAGTATAGATCAGGCCAGGAAGCTAGGCAGAAAGGGAGTTGAGAATACGTACAAGAGACAAGAGAGAGTACGACGAGTGAACTGATCTAAGAGAGAACGAAGACAGGAGTATCTTCGGTGAAGAGGTGCGTGATAGCGGTGGGGATTCTATACTGTATAAACTGTCGGAGAGAATAGAAAGAGAGAGAGCGAGGAACACTAGAGGAATCTTAGAAGCGGGAAAGATATCTGAGTGAGCTAAGCCATAGGAAGAGGAAGGAAAGAAGAAATAAGCAAGAGAATGAGAGGAGTGAGAGACCACGCGACCCACATAAGTCCAAGTCGCGTTCAAGACTCTCCACACATGTCGCCATTCCTTCGTTTGCACACGTGCCCGGAGCAACCAGTCGTTTTACCTCTCGCGGAATGCAAGCCAGCGGCATCTTCTTCTTCACCATGGAGATGGACCACTTTCCGATTGGTCGGATACAACAGCATCTCTATCTCCGATATTCTGAAAGCACGTGCAATACATGTAATGTGTCATATACAACGTAGAATTCTATTATGAAGAAAATAAATAAAATACCATCATCAGGAAGAGGATCTGTAATTAAATGTCTCTGTGTCCAATTGACCCGAGGCATGGAGAAGGAAGGATGCTGCGAGGATAAGAGGAAGAACAAACAAGAGTGAGAGAGACTCGGAGAATGAGAGAACGGTTGAGAGCCTCGGGCACGTGGCGGCCGTCTCTGAATGAACACTCCATCTCAGGCTTCTCCACACGAGCAGCATTCACCGGCTCCGTGGTCGCACGTGAACGTGAACGTCCACACGTCCTACCAGAGGCGCTCTCGCGCGTGTCTTTGTGTCTTTCTCTATCTCCCTACATGCATTGCGCGAGTACTGACTCTGCCCTCACACTGTCAGAATTCGTATCCTTAGCCAGCAGCAGCAGCAGCAGCAACAACAACGGCAGCAGCAGCCTCTTCTACGTGTATAGAGCAGCAGAGAGTGTGGCGTGCGCAGGCGCGAGGCAAGCAACATTCCTCTTTGACCCACCACACTTCTATCTGCGTGTCTTCTTCACCTTCTTCCTATCCTTATATTCTCTAGTCCTGTCGGCATTATCCCTCACATCCTTGTCCTCCGATAGCGTGCGGGACCCTTCCGAATTTTTACAAGGAATTTATCCTTACTGCAAAGAAAAAAAAAAGGAGAGGAAATAAAGTAACCATAATATTGAGCCACCACTGCCTGTCCAACTGACACTACCTACGGTATTTTTTTATCATGGTTAAGAAGCTACTCGTGGGATTCGTTATTGGCAGACTTTCACTGTATGGTACGTTGCTTCAAACGGCGACAAGGACTATGGAATGTATTTAACCATCAAACCCTTCATAACAGACATAAGTAATCGTTCTCTAATATAGCAGTTCCCATCGTTGTTCTTACTTGATGAGTGATATTAGTGAGGACGATATTATTACGGTATTGCCCCAGGTCAGCGTACAGCTTGGATGGGTCAGTATAGTAAAAAGTGAAAATCTTCTTGGGGTTATGTAGTGGGGAAGCATATACAAACGCGTGCATAGGGAGATTCAATTTCGAATGAGGAAGGGAATTGTGAATGGGATGTTGGCCTACGAAGAGAGAGTCATAGGGAGAGAAGATGCCAGAGAAAAAAAAAAGAAATAAAGAATCATAGTGGAAGAAGGAAACCGGAAGGGTCGAGAGAGAGAGTCATGTGCGAGAGAAAGGGTGAAGGAAGAAAGATTAAAAGAAAGCAGTGAGGAGCAAGAGAGCGCGAGTAAGAGAAAGAGAGCCACGGCGCGCTGCTAGTGAGTTGTATGGGCAGGACCGGTTGGTTCGTCGTTCTCTCTAGAAGACGCCCGGAGACGCCCGAGACGCAGAGACGAGGTGGAGACGCTCTCTACCGTAGGGGAATGAACCAAGGAGTGCGTGGGTGCACTATGGATCTTATATTTTACCCTGGGTTCCCTCCACGGAATCCAAAACCACTCTCTAATCGCTCTATCTTAACCAATGCCATCCTTATCAGTACGTTTAATCCCGACTCTACCGTGGAATTGGAAACTCTTTCTCACACCAAATACAACCAGTCTATCTATTACACGGCCCATCTCTCATTCACTTTCGTGAATGCATTTTCATCGCTAGTCAAGCTGCCTTAACACACATCGGAGAACACCAAGAGTCGAAAGACTCGTCAAGGGACTAAAATACTGATACCAGTACTATGATTGGTACTGGTACTGGTACTGGTACTATAGTAGGACTCTAATGGCACGTTCCTAAGGATTGTGAACGGCAGAACGCGCATAATGCGGAGACTCAGGTCAAGAGAGCACAAAGCTCCGGGAAGAGTGTTCGCCATTGCCATATGGATACTGCTGCATACTCCTATTATGTACTTTCAGACGACAAATTCAAGTTGAATACACAGCCGGATATTTACGTATAGCAATATATACACGTTTTAGATCATCTTGACCCTCGGAAGAAAATATATTATAATATACGGTCTATCCTAGAGCACGTGAATGAGCTGATTAAAAGGCTTAGAGTGTGACTTCTCAATTAGCTATACAGTTATCGTTAGGAATACCGAAATGAAAGGGTGGTGATCCATGTTTAAGCAAAAACGAGGCGCGACGAATCTCAGAGCGGAATTGGGAGATCACGAAGCATCGCGAATGCCATTTGTTATGATATAAGTAACGGCCTACAGTGTAAAGAAGTTAAATACCGTAAAGCAACAAGGCGAAAAGACGAAATTCGTATTTGATTATACGCTATAATAAAAAGCCAAGCGAGGGAGTTAGGGCGCCTCGGGAAAAATAAAAGGATCCTAATAGCAAACCAAGGCGTATGTACCAAATACGAAAAACGTGATGCTTCATAAATCGAATATTTGACTAGCCATGTATCAAAAATAGGATTAGTTCTAGTTGTACCGCTTCGATAAACTGTACGGGACTTTGAAGTAAATAGAGAAATATATATTTTTTTTAAATGAGGAAAAAAGAGCAAACCAAACCTCCGAAATAACGTTAACAGCCTGTCCATGTTCTCTACGAGAATATGGACTCCTACCTGATATCTTCTTTGAATTTCAAGTTAGCTTCTATTAATTTTCTCTAAATTACTTCAGAGCACTTAATTCAATTTGCTATGTCGCTTCTTATTCCGTACATTTACGGTAGGCATTTACTTACTTAAATATACATATTTACTATATATATATATATATATTGTGTGCTATATGTATGACTATATCGTATGGACACTCGAATGCAACACGAATGCAGGTGAACGTTACGGCATGCGGGTACAGTTAAAGGTCATCGCAAGGCATCCCCAAGTGGTTACGTACCTATCACGAACTTACAGCATTGTTCTCTAATGGCTTCGTTTACAGGTTAAACGTATCGACGTTATCTTTCGCCAAATGACCAGCTTCTCAGTATATTATTTTTACGTTTTTCATATTTCTTCCCCCAGTTAGTAATTTATGTACCGTACAGTTTTCTTGTGTAAATTCGATAAAGTTAGTGTACACTTCAATCTAGCTGACACGATACTGTACAAAATCCTTTACTTCTTAGTATCACACAGTACTTAAGAATTAACTGACTAGAACGCTTTTTACACAAATTCTATTTCCACGGTACTTCCAAGGAGTAGATTCACTAAGTCGATCTGATTGGTACAGACGTGCCTTGATGTATCAGTAACACAGCTGAGAGAAAAAAGACTTTAAGAAACGACCAAACCTCTGACGTTCTACTCCCGTTAGACTCATTGTCAGTATTTGCGTCTTCATTTGGTGCGTAGCCAAATCCAATGGATAATAAAAACAGCGGAATATCTTAAAGTATAAAGAAATCAGGCGCAAGTTCGTCTTGATGAAAGAAACTATTGGTTTTTGGTCTTACACGCCCTTTCTAAAGTTCGTTGAACGACCTAACCCATCTCTGAGCGTAACATCTCAATTCACGTGTACAAATCGATAGCTGCCCGAGTACAAATAAAAAGAGAACTGATTCGAACGAGATTTTTCTTTCCTTAGTGTGACAACAGAATTAACAAACTGCTATGTACCTTTCAGCGCGCTCTAAGACACGCGGTATAATGTAATATAGCACACACAGAATGTTCGTGCGCGAAATACTTTTGTATTCTTATTTCATCCTCGGTTAACAGTACTCGTATATGTATAAGCAATATCCTCTGTGGAATGGTAACTAATCTTCCTTTTGTCTTTGTGGCCTGTTTTCATGTGTTTCAGGCGAAAAACCTTACCAGTGCCAGTGGCCCGAGTGCGAATGGCGATTCGCACGTAGCGATGAGCTCACACGACACTACCGCAAGCATACAGGCGCGAAACCGTTCAAATGCGCCGTCTGCGAGAGATCATTCGCACGTAGCGATCATCTGGCGCTTCACATGAAGCGTCACTTGCCCAAGCAGCATGCCAAGTGATCCAAGAGGAAGCGTCAAGTCTAGTATCCTCTTCTGTATCGCGCCGGCCCACCTGGAGAAATGCGTTGATGAATGGATCCAAGGCCAGAAGAAATTTCAAAAAACGTAGGACAAGGTGGAAAATCTAAAGAAAATATTTAAGATGACAAATCCATCAGACTCTGAGATTTCGAATGAGCTAAATCTCAGGAATCACGCTGGCTGGTCCAACGTGAACGATCATCGATTCATCGGAAAGTATACATTAAGAAGATAATCGAACCCAAGGAGCTTGGAGAATTTTTATACAACCAAAAGTTTTCCATCGAGCAGCTTTTTTCATGTCGGTTTGTTTCTTTAATTCTCGTGTCTCAAGTCCACATACATACGTGGTCTACCTTCGTCCAATAATAATTGTTCCTCTGGCGGATTCACATGGATTCCAGATGATCCTAACTTGGGAGACGCGCGTCCTCTGGGATATTTGGGGTTTTTTGGAATATTCTCCACTCCTCCTTAACGGGTGATGCGCTCGAATTCCGCCGGAGGCTGAAGAATTAAATAGAAAACCCGTTAGATGATACATGGGGTGGAAAACATTAAATGGATACAGAGCAAATGTGTGTAATGAATATCTGTTATATATATATATATATCATAGAAGCGACGCTGGTATGTGCGCGTGTGTCTCTGAGTGTGCGTGTTTTGTAGATATATATATATAAAAAAAAAGGAAAATTAAGTAAACGCTAGAAGCGAGAATAGAATGGCGTCGCTATGCCTTATGTACAAATTTTCTCCATAGGAACTCCTCGATTATTATCACTCTCACAAATCCTTGTACCGGTACGTCTGACACAAAGATCCAGCAATTTTTCTTAATCAGTGCTTAATTGTATTAATTAATTCATTGACGTACTTAAACATTCAAAGGATGCACAGAGGAAAGAAAAAAATATATATTTACCATAAAAGTTAGGAAAGATCGCAAAAATGTCCGAATATCGTCGACTCTCGTTTGTTACTAATCAAAATCTGTTTTACATTTACTATAGGTATTGAGAGAATTCATTGAAAAAATTTATAAAATTCATACTACAATACATCCCTGTCAGTATACCTGTCGAAAGGTCCTCTTAAAGACGACTTTGAGACATCTTCAGACTAAATGACTTCTCGAAGACATCTTTAAGACGTCCTTTCGACATTTATGCCAGCAGGAATCCCATTCGTAATCATTTCTATTGTTTTCTTCATTTTAATCTCTTCTGGCATCTCACTTCTGCCCATACTTCCGTTATCCCTCGACCCTATTACTTTAATTAGCCTTGACTCGTTAGCACGTTTTAAAATCAAAACAATGTGATATACATTTACATATTACGTAAAGGAAAAACCTTACATATCACGAAGCGCTATACGTATAAATCTAGTAAATACGTAAGGAATATCTGTACTGTATGCATATAGATATAATAAAGGTACATAAATCTATTTTACCTATATGTATACACATGAAGATCAATTTTTCTAGGATCGATCGACTAATATATCTCATCCACCTATCGATAATGAGCACCACTGTCCAAGAATTCACGTTTTCATTTTCTACTGTCATTGTCATTGACCCTTTCGTATGAATACATACACGGAGTTATTCACGAGAGTCTTACCACCTGAAGTTAGCCTGTCCATCTGATTTCTATGGTAAAACCAACCTCGGGTGGTACGTTTCTACTGAATAATTCCTGTTTGAATGACTGCACGATTGTCAAAAAAATAAATTAGGTTCTCACTTTAATTATTATTACTATTATTCTCACCCCATTCCATGACTCTGTGATGATTCGTTACCAGAAGCTTCATTGGATATTATCAAGAACCATCGTCCTTTATCCAGACTAAGAATTTTATATTTTCTTTAATCTTTTATATCGTTTTTCATTCTAACCGGAAGTCGGTAGATACTTCCTGTTCCATAGGTAAAGTCCGCTCGTGGCCGTCATGCCCTCTTTTCTATTTCTCTTTTCTTTGTTCTCCTGCTATCACCGGACAGAATTGATATACATATTACAAATAAATAGATTGATATATATATATACATATATAAATATTGTAATAAAGTAAATAACCGTTTACACGGGAGGCAAGAGTAATTCGTTGCCGTAACGCTTATTTAGGTATAAAATGATGTGTTATACCTTAGTGACAGAATGAGAGATAATGTGACGGTGAGAAATTGATAATTGAAGAAAAATTGAAAGGGAAAAGTGGGCCTGTCCTTTGTCATTGTTAACGTCCCTCGACGTCGTGAACTCTGGTAAACGTAGGTGGCCAAAAATGTAAATGACAATTCGTAGACTTGAGTGAAATGTCCATCTTTTCGTCGAAACTGAAAGTATTCATTATCCAATTAGTCATTACGATACACCCAGGTAAATTATTCTATTAAGTCAAATTTTATTCCCACTTTGTCTACTGATATATTATATGCACATGGGGTGGCGCGTAGCTACGCGTTTACGCGTGCACTGCTACATATCATACTCATATGCATATATTATGTATACATTTACGTGTATTTATTAGATCATAGAGAAAACGGATATAGTTGCATTTGCGAGTAATTGTACTTGTGTAATGTAAAATATGTAAATCAAATTATTGAAGATAAATAAATACTTATTTGTTAAAATCTTTACTGGGTCATTGAGATGGGTCTCTACTTCCTTGACAAATTTTGAATCCTTATTTTTAGGTTATGCAGGCCTAGAACCATTCAACTGGAACATCAATCAGACTTGACAGCTACCATCGATTCGATTAGGGAATTGCAATACCTTTGCAGCTTTCTTGGACTAATCGTACATATCCTTAGCGAGCCGATGTATTCGTGATAAAACCGGTTGCAAATTGGTTAATTATCGGCTGTGGTGTATTTTTGAAGCTATTTAAAATTTATACTTCGCATTTCCACCGAAAGGCAACGGAAAGTTCATAGCTGCAATGTAAAAAGAAGTCGAACATAATTAAGCTGAGAAAGAACGATTTATTAAGGTTGTAGTTGTAGTTTATTTTTGGTAACAGTATACTTGTAATTTATTTTGAGTTTATTATATAAACGATCTTTAATCGAAAGTTAACCATCGACTTAATATCCGCTTATAAATTTGCAATTTCGTTAAGATTTATTCTCAGCTTTTGATTTACTTTGAAATTATTTTTCACTCAATGCGATCGTCGGTTGGTGGTTGATCGGAATTCGTTAGAAGTCGCACGCGGGGAAGATAGATCGTTAATCAGATTCTTGATTTTCTCTACAGATATTATACCGGGAATAGTTCATAAGAATAAGGAAGTCCTCCCAGATAATGACGAATTAGTCGTACTTTTAAATCGCACATCTTGGGAAAACATACTGACGTTTACGAATTCCAACTTCAAGACTAGAATCTGGTTGACCGATTATGTTTCAACAATAATAAATGCCGAAACGAAAGTTTGTTCGTTACGTACTAAAATGTTAATTTTTCGACACTTTTTTTTTATAAATACACTAGCCGCATTGCTACTGCAAAAATACATGTATTTATGCAGTGATTACCATACCGAGTAATTAAATTCTGCTTTACAGAAAACAATTGTGTAAAAAAAGATTAAGTAAACCCACCGTACGGTATTTAAATAATATATCACTTTAGTCGACTCACATAGGTAGTAGCTACAGGATCGCGTAAATAATTCCATCCAGGTAAAATTTGCTATACCAGTATTTGCAAATACGTGTATTTGCCTGTCTGACAAATATTATTATGCAGTAAAGATGTGTCTGCTATACATAGTGCATATTGCCATATTATAATAAATTAATACATATTATATTCCATTCTAAAATTTACTTACTGCTGTTAATCTTCGATTACGATTTCACATATCTCCAAGTAGTACTTATTCTAACATTTTTTAAGAAATATTTCACTTACAATTTTTTCCGTATACTAACACAACAAAGCAGTCGAACTGCCGTTGACAATGTTGCCATAGAATCTCTACCAATTGGTGTTCAAGCCAAGTAATCGTATGATTTATGAAATCTGTAGTGATTTGAGCTCAAGAGACTTATATTGTTGTTTCTTAAAAAATGGCACAGAGGAAAAATTTCGATGTCATGAGTATGCAGTGCCGGTATAATAAAACGTTGGTAGAATTGCCGCATAAAGGGGTAACGCCATCCGGGATAGAGTGGCGCCATCTTTCAAAAATTTCAACAAACTTGTCGAACCGAAATTGTACCGATGTCACATTATGGATGAGTATAACATTCATCGACATGGGGCATGGATTACGCGATTTCTGTACTTCAGACTCCTTAAAAAAGTATCCACTCGAATAGAACAAAAGAGAATGAGGTGGCGACCAATACTCTCCTTTACTAATGTTCCTATTGGCTACTCTTTTATCACTCAGAGGATCTCAGGAACGTACTGTTAGACGCTGATCCCTTTACTTATAAATTCCGTGGCGTGATATAAAGGCGTTTGCAATACGTTACTTCGACGACGTCCAACGACGATAAAAAATGTTCTTGTAAATATTCTTCGGTATGGTGTATACATGTTTTATCTGCAAGAAACGATCAGACAAATCGCAAGATTTGTCATTCCATATGGGACTAATACTGTATTATTTAAATGATTAGATTAGATTAAGTGTTTGAAGTTAAGGAAAACTGTGGGGCTGATCATCGTTCAAAACTACTTGTTAAGATCTTAAACTTTTTTTTCAAAATTTGATTACATTACGAAGGAACATCTAAATTAGAACAAGTGCTTAGAATAAAAATGAAAAGTAACAAGATCGTTTTATTCAAGAACCAATAAAACTTGTGAGATGCATAATTGAATGAGACATGTTTTTGTAATTTATTTATTTTTTACTTGTAAGATGGAATATTGTAATGTAAAACTGCGTTAAACGATTAATTATTAATTTTGTAAGAAAAATATATTGCGATATGCCAAAAATACGTTATTCATATAAATTCTTCCATAGTTACCTTTTGCTACAATTTACTTTCCGAAAATTATATAAACGCTTAGTTTCCAAATGTCTAAAATATCTGAAAATAACAGCAAATAGAACTTTTTAATAGATCAGACAGCGCTTGTGAGAAATCTAGAAAATAATACGAATATTTGGAATTTGATTATAACAATATCATGCAAAAGCTTATTATGTCCGGGGTCGTCAAACATCTTCCTAAGCTGCTGATTAGAAAGAGACAAGGTTTGGCCGCCACCAGTCGCTATCTTTTTCTTTCAGCCGACCATATTTTTCTATGCTTATGCGTTAGTCCATGCTCTATGTCGATAATAAAACCCTTTTTCTTCTATGTTCTTTGGCGGGATTGTCACTCTGAAGAAGTCAAGTACATTAAGGATAATATGCTGATGATAGTAGCACTTTAAGGGAAATTCGAAGCCTATCAAGAAGACAGCGCGACATTGATGCTGAAAGAGGTGCTGCCTACTTAAGTGGCGAGTTTTAGAACTACATTTTTTATTATCGATTATTATCGATATATCGACCAATTAGATTGATCTGATCAAATAGTGCTTTTGATTGAAATCCCGAAATTATTGAACATCGTGATCGAGTTTAGATCTAGAACCATAGTAAATCAGAAATATTATTTTATACATAAATAGAATTTCATGACCTAACCAGCACCTATTCACTGCTACGAAATTTCTGTCATACTTTACACATTTTTGATGTTTCCCTTTGTTAGCTCTAATTCCCAAATAATATGATAAATTAATAAAAAATAATATTTTCAAACAATTCCTAATGATTTTAGAATATCTCATGGCCTATAACGTGTACGAAGAAGCGGTAGCTTATTTCTTTTAAAACTGGGAATGATTTTTGTCGCACTAGCAGCGAATCCTGTAGCGATTTAATCGCAGGGCCAACGCACGCGATCCAACCGATTGATCTCGCCCTGATGATAAGAAACATCCTGAGGATCTGATGCAGTGGGATATCTTCCATCAGTATAAAAATAAAACTCACCGTTCGGCGAAAGGATCGCGTGAGCCAGAAGCATCCATTATCAAGGGGGAAACTGGGGGCATTTGGTAAAGAGTAGTTTCTGTCCTTCTGCAAAACGAATTTTTAGGAGCTCGTTTCTCTTTAAAAAGTTATACCTTGAGATTACCTAGAATATTTTGGGTCCTAGTTAACTTATAGTATATTCAATTAGCAGAAGCTTTGACACCGTCCGAGAGCAACTCTGCAACGCACTACAATTGAGAGAGTGAGAAATAATCACGAAACAAAAACATAATAAAAAGTAAACCTCACACTGGTTGCAGTAAATCGAGTCAATTAAAAATGCTATAAGAGAATGAAATGACATATTGCTTTTCTAATTTCACAGAATTTCAGAAGCCATTTTTGACGTCAGGTACTTACGTGATTCAGTCAAATTCTAATTGAATTTTAGTCGTAATTATAAAATAAAGTTTAAAAGTTTTATGCTAAAGATATCGGTAACATAGTGGTTGCCGGTAAAAGACTAACGCGACTGCTTGTCAGTTCCTGTCGTCGACAGCAGAGAACAATGACAAAAGCTCCTGACTGATCGCAGAACCATCTTACAGATTTTTAAATCTAGGATGACTCGTCAATAGCTTTTGTTCATACCAGTTTATACCAATTCAGACCAATCGAAAGTTGTGCTGACAGAAAAGTACCGGCTTTTTGGTATATTTCAAAGATAGTTTACTGCAGAAATTCGTTAACAATGGCTTGGGTACCACTCGAATCTAATCCTGATGTGAGTATTGAGTTATAAGATTATAAAATACTTAGTACTTTGGATATTTTGATGCTTAAAAATATTATTCTTTTGTTACAGGTTATGACAAAGGTAAGGTCACTATGTGTATAAGATTTTTGAATTTTTGCACATTTTTGTTAATGGTTAGTAATTAATTCTTCTGTAAGATAGTATCTTAATTTTTATCCTTTGAATTTCATGAAAATATTACTTCTGTGGAGTACCTGTGTATAAAACCTTTTGTTTGGATCTAAAGATAAAGTTTGTATCACTTTAGTTCCTGCATAAACTGGGAGTCCCAAAGAAATGGGGTGTTGTGGATGTCTATGGCGTAGATTCAGATCTTTTGGCTGTGGTTCCTAGGCCTGTGGTGGCCCTTATACTTCTATATCCTTTTTCAGAAAAGGTATAAGACTAAAAATAAATATATCAATTATATCAATACATATATCAAAGCAGTATATAGTGAAGTATAAGAATTATATTTTCCATTCTTAGACTTCATCATATTATGCTGAACAAGAGAGTAAATTAAAAGAGGGTGGACAACCTTTTTCCGATAAGATCTATCATATGAAACAGTGCGTCCCCAATGCATGTGGAACAGTTGCATTGATCCACAGTGTTGCTAACAATACTGATCAGTAAGTGAATCAATATCATGATCTTTTTTATAAACTTTCACGTATTTCACACACACACACATACATAAATATTAGGATCATTTTGGAGGATGGCATTCTGAAGTCGTTCTTAGATGAAACCAAAGACCTTCCATATGCTGAACGTGGTGAATTGCTAATGAAAGCATCTGGTGTTATTGATACTCATAAGGAATCTGCCCAAGAAGGTCAAACTGAGGTAAATTAAACAGTCCTTTTTATACTTTCTGAATACCATATTGTGACAGCTGTCTACATATTTTTTTATAGGCACCAGGAGAAGATACACCCGTGATACATCACTTTGTAGCTTTTGTACAAAAGGATGGGTCTCTCTATGAACTTGGCAAGTATTTCTAAAGAATTTTAGCATTTGTACAATAGTTCTCTAAAATGTCTAACAAATATTTTTCTTTGTTTCAGACGGCCGTAAACCTTTTCCAATAAATCACGGCCCATCTTCACCAGAGACCTTCCTGGAGGATGCTGCTCGGGTCTGCCGAGAATATATGTCGCGTGACCCCGATGAAGTGCGCTTCACTATGGTTGCCTTGGCTGCTACTGATTAAAGGCTGTTGGTATATTTAATAATGGCTTTCATCAGCATTTACATACATATACTTGACAAGACCAAATAATCCATTTTCTATATTATACATTCTTGACATAATTCAACATATTCAACACTCTGGCTTTCAGCATCATTTCTATACGCACATCTCCAAAAATATCAAATCATATATTTTGTATGTTACTTATATATTTTACGCAGTTTAATACTGTATCTGCTTCATAATATAAAAATATTGGTCTTCTATTTTAGACCTGTACTTTGTTGCTGAAACACGTCACTGTGATTGTTCAATCGTTATTCTAACGTATTAGTATGTTTTAACTGATTTTCTAATTTATTGAGTCATCGCCATACCGCACTTCGATGCCAATTAAATAAATAACTGAAAGAAATATATGACTCCTTTAGTACCTTTGCTGACACATTATATTATTTGAAAAACAACAGTTTGAAAAGACGGAAAGAAAACAAAAGCTTCTATTCGAATGTTGGCATTACTTTTATTTTAAATTTAGCTGCGCGTACAGTACATTACTAACGCGTATATTTTTTTTATATTTATATACTTAGATGGAGATGATTTAATAAATGAAATAGTTGTACACATATTTACACGTGATATGATGTGAGAACCTGTGATAATTTTAATCACTACTTCCTTCAGATGAACTCTCCTGGCTCGTTCCTTCCGATTTTTCGGATTCCTCGTGATCGTTAGGGTTGGCACTGACTATCTGGGGCACCGGAATCTCACTAAGATCCAATAAGCCATTGTCCTGACGAGGAGGATTGTAGAAAGAAATGTTCACTTCTTCGTGCCTGGAAGGAAAAGCCACGTATTATTCTATGTACTTGAAATTGGATGCACAATAGAACAAAAACGAAGTTAGACAATTGCAAAGAATTACTTTTCTGTTGTGTCGTTGGTGGAGTTGTCTGCGTCGGTCAGGATTCCTATTTCATAAACAACAGCCCTTATAACGTACCTAATGAAAAAAAAAAGAAATAAAAAAAAGTAAATGAATATATTACTTTGATTTTATTAGAGTCTTACAAGTCGCTCGCTGTGGAATTTGTCAAGTTTCCTCCAGGTATCAGAGTGGTCGACAAGGTGGAGTCAATTGCGCTCTGATGATCTTGTGAATCCTGTTGAGGAAGTGGCACGGCCCACGATGAGGTACACAGAAGAGATAAAATACACAACGATAAAACGCAGAGGCTGCCCCGTTGGGGAAGCTCGTATCGATTTAAAGAACGAGACATCTTCACGTGGATGACGGGATTAAAGTGATCTCTAGTGCCCCACTACTGTTCTCTTATACCTGTGAACTCTCCTTGTTAACAAGATCCCCACTAAGTGATACACAGGCGGCAGGGGACCCTCTCCAAAATATCCCCTGTTCGCGGGGTTATAATTGAATTAATTCACAAGCGCAACCTATCAACAAGAACTAAACGTCATCCTTAAGACTTTAGATATTCAAAAACCAAAGGATCTCTTAGAATTTCCAGGAATATCTTTGTATATCGAAAAATCACATGCCATCTTCTACGTCAAAACAGAATGACCTAAAAGAGTATTAATGTTAAGTGCCTAAATACACAATTGCATCAGTATGAAAAATCTCTAATTAATAAGGAACATCAAAAAGGGTATATGATACATGAACCGTAGTAACTAATACAATCAAGAGGTACAAAAAGACGTCATCGGAAGATTCGTCGTTCTCAAGGTCTGATAGACAGTGCCTGGATATAAAAACTGTTGAAAGCATGAAATAGCAGAATACGTAGTACACATGATGCATGACGTAGAACAGTATCTAATGATGGAAAACTTTCTTCATCGCACAGAGTGTCAGTGGTAACTTCTGGAATATTTGCGTAATTGGCATTAGGATGCGAAGTCGTTACTTGCTTATTTTGCGCTTATTGAATTAGCATTCACGCGCGAATATCGCATTCTCGCAGATTCGAGGATGCTGCCCGACACGAGGTCCCCTGAAAATATGTAGATGCTGTCAGAAAAGTTTCGCGAATCAAGAGAGCACAATTACTCTACAAAATTTTTTGGTCATTGTAACATAAAAAACAAGTAAATTTAGAGGTCAAGCTGAAATTCATGTGTCAGATCGAGATTAATAATTTTAAGAGTAAGAAGATGGTAAGAGGAGAAGAATAAAAAAAAAGTAATGAAGTCATGACTTAGTACCTCGTAGGTAGATTTCTATTTATTCGCTAATTATGTACAACTGTCGTGTACAATGCTGTAAATACAATATATACTGTCGTGCACATAGTGTAAGGCAGAAGGAAAGGTCGCCGTTATTAAACGCTTCATTAAAAAAGGGATCGAACACAATTGTACAGAATCATACAGTGTTTAAGAAAGCCTAGCCCGTTTATCTTTCTCTCTTTATCTTTTTTTTTGTCATCTTTTAAGTTACTTGGCACTTTTGAAGCGCGAACCCTTCTGATACGCCCTTTTTAGTCGGTTCTTCGTTCGCGCGAGGATCTCGACAACCCAACGCCTCGCACAGGGCTTCAAGTATACTCCTCAAAATAATAAAAATAGAGGTATCTTTCTTCTCTCTCGCATCACAATAATATACGTCTGTTGTGTGGCTTGGCATAGAAGATATACATATATTTAATTATACGCACAACTCAGCCAATTAGGCACTGCACCTTCTTAAATTGCTTTAATCCTTAACCTCATCACCATCATTGTTTTCTTCGTTTCACACACTCTCCCTCTCTTTTTTTATCATACACTCAACCATTCGTTATTCTCTTTTTCACACTCTCACCCTCTCTTTCGCACGTGCTGTTTTGTGAAGCATAAGCTAGCTCGTATCACGATAGATAGAAGTCCTAATAGATCCAAAGTAATTCTTGCAACCGAGATGAAAACTGAGAGATACATAGAGGAGAATCACACTATGTCGCAACTACGGATTGTGATGTCTGATGTGTTTCCTTTTCTCTTTATCTCTTTTAATGCTCCTACAGAAAAACACGGGTCGTATAGGAACAGCCTCATCTTTACCTAAGAACATCATGGTACACAATGCTTGTGATAATACTTGTTATTACAGCTAGGAATTAAAAATATCCTTTAAAAGCAGTCTAATCGCAATTAGAGAGACCTTAGCTTTCGCAGTTCACTCGCTTTTCCCTTCTTTCTTTTTCCATTTTAAATTTTCTGATCTTACGTTCATCTGACAATCTTTCAGTTTACCCGCCTGTAGCCGCCTGCAATACGTTCATCCGTGAATATTCTGGCCCTATTCATCTAGTTGCACGACGCCAACGTAACGTGGACGAACGTCAGGCAATGATAGATAGATCAGCAATAGTTGATTTACTTTTAAAAAAATTTATATTTTATATCAATGATTTATATACTGTATATAATTGTAAAATTTATGTGAGTGTTAACAATCGGCATAAAATACAGGGATAGAAATTAGATTCAATAGATACGTATGAACACTGGCAACCCCCCAACCCCCGCCCACTTGAGAACAATAAACGCATTTAAATACAGTTATCAAACGATTCACTAACTATAGTTGAGCATTGTCAAAGTTCTTTTTCATTATCCCGTTATCGTTATGTGTCTATATTGTTGTGTAGGCGAATGTTAGAAAATTTATCGATAAAAGTTTTTCCTTTTTTTTTTCCTCCCCTCTTTCATTACTGGAGTGTATTCATCTCTATATGTGTTTTGTTTGTGTTACGTGTGTATAATATATATATACGTGTTACATATGTCGACGGCCTGCTCAGTTACTTTAGAAGTGCTCACCTGCAACGTTCGGTCGTTGGTGTGAAGCATAGTAAAAATAAAAACGCAAAATCTAACGGAACATATAGAAATATAAAGTATTCATAATCTGGAAATGGTAAGGTCGTTCTGATATGATTTATCACTATTGCTGTTCCAAACCTCCGGGAGAGATCTCTCATTGTGCATCCAGAACCTGCGACGTGGATGACGCCGAGGATGCGGTATTATTATCAACAGCTGCGACCTGCGCCTTCTCACTTTGAGCTTCGGCAGCGATCGTAGCACCGTCATCGCTCAGAGTAACTTCATCTTGTTTCTTATCAGTTGCTACTTTAATATCCACTACGTGCACCTTGGTACCCTTTTCATTGACAGGTTTACTATCAGTTTTCCTGAAATATATTTTTTATATGAATGTCTATTTAATATAAATAATCAATTGAATTTTCCTTTATCAAGATTTACCCGCTATCTGAGGTTTCACTGGGATTGGCATTACTGTCTGCTGTATTTACAGAATTCTTCTGATCCTCGTTAATCTTTCGATTTGTGATAGTCTTATCAGTGTCATGAGACGGGAGCACTGTGTCATTAGCATCGATATTTACAGTGTCACCAGCACTGCTTGAATTCTTATCGGATATCGATTTATCATCCGCAGTTGCTCCTCCAGTAGTGTTGTCCTGCTTATTGGCTTTAACTTCGTGCTCAGAAGCTTTAGCTTCTGTCTCAGGAATGCCATCGATGTTGAGGGAACTCTCGAAATTGTCAAAATTTGCCCAACCAGATTGCTCAACAGGTTCAGACGGCACTACATCCCAAGGATTGACTTTAGGGAGGACTACGTTGGTCGACAAAGGCTCTGTCGAGTCCCATTCTGTGACATTTGAAAATATATCTGTATATTTATTTTTAAGTATTCAATATGAATGACTTCTGAGGGTGATGTTCTAATAACTCACGATCAGTACCGTCCACCTCCATATGTAAGTCGTGCGGATCGTCCTCATCTTCGTCAGAGGAATTTGAGTCGTGGTGTTGCTGCTTCGTGGGCCAGTCCCTCTTGTCGATGACAGTTTGAAACGTTAGCTCGCCATCATCGTTCCATTCTCCAGTGCCGCTGCTCTCCTCGATTCCAGCTCTTTGTTTTTGTTGGCAAATCTGTGAAAAAAATAATTCCGTCACGGTTAACCACGATTTAGCTAAATTTTTCAATCTAGATTTTTTACTTATGTGATTTTTACCTGGTTGAACATTTCCTCGCCTTTATCGAGATCCTCCTCGGTAAGATTGAAGGCCACGGTATTTAACTGATCAACAGAATTACTGTCAACAATTCGACATTAATTAATTATGCAATATTAACAAGTTAACATAAATATGCTAATTTTAGAAAGTGCTATAAAATATTCTGATACTTACGCAAGAGTATCGTCACCGTCATTGAATTCATCATCATGATATCCATAATTCTCTATCAATTGAGGCGTCATTTGTTGTTCCTGGTAGTTAGTATAAGCCTAAACATAAGGAGTCCATAGTTCATATATAAACAATCTTATAATAGTCTTTAATGCTTAGAAAATATTATTTTTGAGTCACACGAACCTGCTGCATGTACGCATCGTGTGAAAACGTATTGTACTCGTTTGGATTCTCGTCGGAATTGGTCATGCACGTTTGGGGTATACCACCCTAAGGAGAATTTCAAAGATTTTCATTACCTTAGCCCTAATGGGACTTTGTTTGGACCTCTTATCATCATAAGAGTAAAATGTAAGAGATTCTTTCTCAAAACGCAGTTTAGCATATATTCTGCTGGATTAATAATCATTTTAACATCGCTATGGGAATAATGAACCCAAAACTGATCTACCTCACAAATTTCGAATCGAATTTAAAAAATGTCAAAAGTTTCGAGTCAGCTTACACCTGTCATTTACATTTTACTCGCATGGTAAATAGGAGGTCCGGTGTCCTCTTAACAATGTAGTAAAGGTTACATAAATAAGACCGGATGTGACAAGCGATATACTACTCTGCCTTACCAATTGTATCTGATGAGTCTTGTTGATCTCGGCGAGTTGATTGGACACTAGGGCCTCCCACTTATTAAGGCATTCTGAGGACAAGTTGGCTTGTAAAAAATTATTAACATTGCTCTCCTCACATTGAGCCACGATATTATTGGCAATATTGATCAAATGTCCCATATAACCCTGTCTGACGCCTTTCTCTGTGTTCCTAGTATAATTAATTAATAGAGTGATTAGCACACTGGTAGACGGATAAAATAGAATGAAGTACTTACTGTTTGTTGTCATTTTTATCCCAGGCCTCGAGAATTCTATCAATTAATCTACACTTGATAAACAGCTGAAAAATAAAAATTTCAGTTTTTAACTCTGTATGGTGTAAAACACTTATTACAGTTATGTCGTTTGATTCTTACGTGAGGATAAATAATATCATTAGTATCATGACAAGTGCTATTTATCGCTAGGGCCAAGCACTGCTCTACTTGAGTGTGCAAGAAATTATTCCACGAATATTTGAAGAATAAATCCTGCAAGGATTACATTTATTTGTGAGATGAAGTTCACATTTCTTTCAATTATACCTATTTTCCTTTAATCAAAATCGCACTTACCAGTAAAGTTTGGAATGTTCCTAGTTCTGCTAGTTTCTCCCGTATTTTCGGATTTTCCGTCGACAGGAGAGACGTTAGCAATTTCGCAACATGAAGTCTTGTGTTTCCCAAAGGACACTCCAATATTCCTGCAGTGGTTTTCACTGCAGGCTTCTATACAGCACGAAAAGAAAACGATAGACATTTTAATATTAATAAAGCCGATTGTTTCATACGTCATTGTATTTACCTTGGGCGGGTCCAAAAGAAGTTGGTGAAAATGTTCCAGGTACGGCAAGGTAGCTATTGAAATTTTAGTACGTTGCTTATTATCGGTAAAATCTTCTCCAGCTCCTATTCCTTGTACGTCTCCCTCATTGGTCACACTATATAAGCACATATCTTTTGTATGGATTGCTGAATGATATAAGTACTTGGCAACAAGGTAATACCTTAATACTTACTTGCTGGCTTTCTGACCAAGTAAAACCAGAAGAACTTGTATGCCCCCTACGATGCTACTTTCCATTTTCTCTCCAGTTAATATTGTTTCTAGTAGCAAAGTTACAATTTCATCTCTGTATAAAGAAAATAAGTCATGATTTTTACCGTTCTTAAATTCCAATGTGAAATAACTCATGTACTTACGATTCCAGCGTATATAGAATAGGATCAGGATCTACACGTTCCATAGTATTTCTGTTCTCACGGGCTCCTTTCACCATATCGCAGAGCAGCTGTGCTGCATTTGCATGTCTTGTTACCCCTGCGGAAGGTGACAAAAGTTGTACAAGTCTCTGCACCAGATCCTGACTGTCCAACCACTAAAGAAATACATTTTTTCATAAATAAGAGTTTCCATGTCGTAGAGCACTAAAATCTTACAGTTAGAATATTTTGACGCATATCGTTGCCCTCCACTTGAGTTACCAGCTTTAAAATCAAATCCATTATAGCAGAGGTTTCTAAATGTCGCAGTAGAAGATCGACGCAACGCTGACGACTTTTCAGAAATTCTAGAACCTGGAGACACGTGAACTGATAGGAATACCAGTTCTGTTGGATTGAAGAGGAGCAGGACAAAAAGGGAATAGAAAATGGCATTATTCATTCGATTGTCATAAAGGAATAATTTACCCAAAAATAATAATTTTTACCTGATCACTCTTTCGAGCTACTAGAACTCCAATGGTTTTACTGAAAAATGATGCTAATAATGGATTCAATGGCTCATCCGTGTCTATGAAGGCATACAGCTTGGACAACAATGTCTCATCCCCTAAAGCATTGTATGTATAACGGTATCTCCACAATTGAGTTTATTCAAGTCAATAGAAACATTTTTTAATTTCATACCTGCTAGCTTTTCATTGAGTGTAGGAACCTCAGAAGTAAGCAATTCACAAGCAACATTTGAATATTTATATCTCCAACGTTCATCTATATTGAGAGATGGTTCTTTTGTTGTTAGTGTCACCAATTCCTCCATAACCTTTGGTCTTGTTAAACTAAAATTGATCAATATCACATTAATTTTAGTAATGCAAATACTTGTTTATTACAATCAGAGCACTTACTAATCCACAAGCTTCTTATTTTGACTTTTGCATTCCTGTAAAATGTCTTCCTCATCCATAAGTTCGTGCAACGTGACATCCTAAAACAGTATCACATTTCAATACTAAATGTCAAAAAGCACATGATATACAATCATTGCTTGAGACAGAATTGTCACAAATAGATGACAGTATAAATAAACCATTACAAAAAATGTATAACAATAAGTTATAACCTCTTTATTGAGGAGTGCTTCAATGTGGGGTGAAGAGACATAATTATTAGCCCAGAACATGATAAGAAGTATATCCCTTAACTACATTAACTCAAGAAGTTCTGTCCCAAACAGAGGATGACTTGGTAGATACTCCAAAAAGATCAGGGCATCTGCACGATTGAGAAGCTGCAAAGATAAGTGAAGTATATTTTTCCGTAAAAGAACATAACAGATGAATAGTGGATCGTTTAATTACGCAATCTCGTCCAGCCACGATAAGGGAATGTCTGGAGAGATCGTTCGGTCGTCGCACCGTGCACGAAAATATTACATAGTAAGCTAGTTTCCCAGGATTTAGCTGTAAATGTCACTCCTTCCTTGAGTAAACGCAGAACCCGAAAGAGACGTCGTAGTTTTTGACGTCTGGAGTAGTGCGCCAGGACACCCTGGTGAATATTCGATAGTAAACACGGCACAGTTTCAGTAAGCTTCTTCTAATGTCTTGAAAGCCATAATTATAGAGAAAGCTTCCCTTGTAGAACTATCGCCTCGTGTATATTCAGCTCAACTCAACTACTAACGTCGAAGAAGAAGAAACTTAGAACAGAATAGATCACCCTACGAATCGCCATTTATTGTACAATCATACGGTTTTAAATGTGAACTACCGATCGAAGATCATTCAGGGTCTTCTTGTTTATCAGCCATTGGCTAAAAGTTGGACAAATTCCTTCCCTTGTTTCGCATTGTTGCTTGGTGTTGGTAGACGAACAGGCCGTAACTTCATTGTTATAATATCAGAAGAGTTTCTATTCTGTGTAGAAATTCATCCAGCCGTTGTAGGTGTGGACTATAGATAATATACTATATGTCTATGGTACAGGGAGAAAGAATTTAGAAGGCGCCGGGTTAAATTGAAATTAAAAGATGAATCAAACGAAAGAAGAGCCTCTTTGGTCGCGGATTGCCGTTCGTATATTGGTGAACACCATATCACATCCCATCGACTACGCGAAAGTTTTAATACAGGTAGAAGGACCCATCGAATTATGCTCCAAAATCCAAAAAGGTTATCATCCTGACGCGTTTATTTACTGGATTTTTCAGATCGGTCACGAGCCCATACCACCAAGACCGACTACGACCCTATTCGGTACTCCTGCACTGGCTCTGCCTACTGTTTTTGAATATGGTATACCAATTTATTACTTGTTTGCTACTACCAAACTCTTCATTGACCTTTGCTACCCATTCTAATCATAGAAACTAGACCTCATTAGGTACCCCCTTTAATGTTTCAGTTAGATACATCAAGAATGTTGATGGTTTTACTGGCTGCTACAGGGGTCTTGTCCCTAAACTCTGTGCCTTTACGTTAAATGAGTATGTTTATGAGAAAACAGCATCTTGCATTGTATTTGAAAATGAAAAGAATACTGACGTTGACATAGAGGATCTACCAGAGCCTGAGAAGTATGTTTCATCAAGAAAGTGCAACAAGAATGTTGCTTTTTCATTTTCTTTCTATTTAACAGGCGTAAACGATGCATACAGGATATAATAAGGGAACTCATTAGCAAAATTGTAGTCATAGTTGTAAGGCATCCTTTAGATGTCATTGCTACGAGGACAATGGCACAATTTGTGGGAGGAGAAACCAAGTACAAGTGTGTATTTGAATATTTCGATTGTTTATGTCATGAATTCTGTAAATTCAGTAATCTATTTTCTTTTTAGTGGTTTTTTCCATTCCTTCATTGAAGTTTATAGAGCAAATGGTATTATGGGATATTATGCGGGAATAGTACCACGTGTGCTTGCAAATGCAGCAGCAATTATAATGGTAGGAGTTTCTACATATGTCATCAATAAATATGTTATTCAGGACCGGGAAGCAAAAACCTATACATCACCCACAATGACAGTAAGCTTTCATTTTTAAACAACTTTGTCATCTTTGCTAAGTAACTATATTCTGATGATTTTATAGTTCCTGGCAACTACAATTACATACCCATTGTTGGTAGTGTCTCACTGTATGGCTGTAAATAATTGCGGGTGAGTAATTAAAAGTATTAATAAGTAAATGACTCAATAATGATAAATGACTAATATCATTATCTGGTACATTAGTCTCGTTGCTGGCCTTCCACCTCAAATGCCAATTTATGACAGTTGGCTTCATTGTTGGGCTCACTTAGCTGCCACGAACCAACTAAAACGAGGAAGCAGCATCTTGTGGCGTTATTATACCGGTCCAAAAGTGATTGTAAATGGCAAGCCGGTACCAATCAACGAGGAGAAACCTTTTCTTAAAAGGATACTGTAGAAAAAAACTGTTTTATCACGGTGTACTTATCTTAAGTGAGCATTGAGTGAAGACTAGGATAAAGTCACTGTATCATAAACCTAGTTACGTGTTGTACCACCCCCTTGTAATATTATCATCGCAATATTTATTAGAAAAGTGTCATTACGAAAAATTATAAAAAGTGAGAGCCTGAGAAGGCTTTAAAAGTCTCTCATTTTTTTTTAAGCTCGCCAGTAAGCCTGTACATATTCTTCTTTGCTAGGGTACATGATTAAAGAATTACAGAATATTAGGGAATTAGGCGAGATTTGTTCCTGATTACTATTGTTTGCTTCTTAACTGAAGTATGTATATGAAAGGAATGTGAAAATCACGAAAGTGGAAAAAGTTATTTAACAATAGGGAGAACGTTTCTGTCTCACTTGCATTACCAAAAGAGAAGAGAATAAAATTGAAAACTGTACATTCGTTTTAGGTAGATTTCTGTACGCGGTCATCGCCGTACATTTCTTGGAGACCTTGATACCGAATACTGCCTGTACAATAAATAATAATTTAGTCAAAAAAGCTTATTTGGCTACTTTATTATTCCCACCGCACTAAACACATCCGACGGACAATCGATGTTACTTATATCTCTATTACATTGTCCTTTCATTTTAATATACAGTTTTCGTGCTTTGCCTTTATAGCAATCGATTCTTATCCGTTAATATCATCGCTATGATTTCATTTTTCTTTTTTTTATCTTCATTCTGCTCGCCTTTGTCCATTCTTACACTGCCAAACATCCACATAGCGTCTTAATATACTAATAACATCAGTTTTCTCTTAATCTATACTCAATGATTTTCCTTATATCTGGTTGAGAATTTGCTGGATGGTCAAAGCACGCGCTATATTATATTATGTCTCATCGCTCAACTATACTAGGACATTTATAAAAAAGGATTAGGTGCTGATACTTCTTCCTTTCTTAAAGTATTACGTCAGATGTTTTCAGAAGCTTCTCAATAACATTGTTTCTTAATCAGAGTAGTGGGAATTTTTCGTTTACAATTTATGTATAGTTATTCATCGGCGACTAAATGCAAATAAATTTTTTCCTTTGATTCTCATTATTCTTCATTTTAGTCGCAGGTGTCTCTTTGTCATCTTACGCAGAAGATAACTATTTTTTTTTTTTAAATTTGTTTCATTCTTACATTTTTCATTTTAATATTGACGCTTTCATTAATAGTAGATTTAATCAACAATGGAATTTTAATCTAATTATTTTTACACGCCTATTATGTAATTTACATTTAAGCGTGTCCTTTCATTCCGTCAGACCAGACAGTTGTATTGCTAATAATATTGGAGTACACGATCGCCATTGCTTCCTGCATTTCCTGAACGTCCCCACGGTCGGTAGGACCTCTTCGAGGACAGGATAGTCGCAGCTAAAAATATGGCTAAATTATCCTGGTATAATATAGGAGAGCCGTTGAAACATGGAAAAGATTTTTTTCGTAGAAACGTACAGAACTAAATTAATTATCTGAGTGCGTCATCCGTGGACTTTGCGGATTATATATCATAAAAGAGAAATAATGTTGTCAACATATATTCTATAATAAATAGATTTAGGCCACAGACTCGAATCGTATTTTTCGTTATCACGTTCAAAGTAATGAAAGCTAATTATCGTTTAATTCTCTTTTTCTTCATTTCACTTATTTTCCTCTTTCGATCGACAAATAAAGATTCTTATGCCGTTTCGTACGTAGCTATGAAATTTCAATGTATAGAAACAGTGTCGTTATTGTCTAAGGAGCTATATCCTTTTTATATCCTTTATTTCCTTCTTCTGATCAATTTGAGATTGACGCATTCATATTTTTCAATAGGAACCGTGTGTATTTCTCCGTTGTTTTTATCCTTCTCCGTTTCGTCGTTGATATAAGTCTCGCTTTAAGTAATTCCTCGTCGTGTGTAATCCTTATGCGTATTTATAATTAACTAGGAATGTTCTGAACTTGGATACATCTTATCAAAGTAATTAATATCATAATATGACTGTTCTTGTTTTCAATCATTACATTCCTTGCTGCCTATAGATTCGTCTTTTGGTGAATTCGTGAATGCGGAATTTGTATCCTCTCGTTGCTAAATTCCCGACTTATGAGAAAAAGTATAAAAATCATATTGTGTAATGTAAAAACTATAATAACTATATATATATAAATATATGTAATGAGCGGAGACGCGAGAGTAATTTTTCACGTCCATTGCCGCTCATTGAAGATGAATTATTAAATGTTTCCTCGAATAGGTCCCATCAAAGAAAACTTGAATTTAAATAGGTGACAAAAAATCTTCTGTCTTCTCCTGATGCGATTGGGGACGATTAATTTGCCATGCCCAATTATTGATTAGAATATTGATATTAATAGAAATAAAAAAAAACCCATTAGGTACAGTACAGTTGCAAGACCAGTCAATAAGAGTCGAGGAACTCTACTTCCTGTCAATTGTCGGAGTCGGTACGCTGACCGAGAAATGTGAAAATAAGTTAGCTACTGCTTGTGCACGAATAATGAAACTATGGATAGAAATAATAATTGACAAATGTGAAAGATGAATCTCGTTTGAAGAGTCAATAATCAATGATAAATATACCTGAAGGCGGAGAGAAACATAATAATGAGTGGCTAATTGAAGATTAGAGTATGATTAGAATAATCAGGCATAAAGGCCCTGAGTCCATTGACTGAATGACCCATCTAAATAACCCTATGTATAATATATTCAACAATTCTGATAGTCATCTATATTACAATATATCCATATTTTCTTTTGCTTTTCATTTTCTAGTTAGTCCTCCCATTATCAATTTTGCCTTCCTCTGTCTGAATCTCTCAATTTTCATATAAACCGTGATACTCTTTTCTAGCACAGTTTTTAAGGAGACAAAAAGAAAGAGAGAGTTCTGAAGATCATATTACTTGAGGTCAAGCTCGAGTTCTGGACTCTCGAGCGAAAAAGGCTTGAGATTCTCAACGATGGGAGTTTGATCGGGATCAACCCGAATGCGAATTTTGTTCGTTTCCAAGGAGCGAGGAAGAGTGCGAGGAAGGTCGTCCTTATAGGATGCCGGCGACGGTGGCGTGTACGGTACGTAGATTCTCACCACGTCAGGACTGGGCTGATGCGGCGTGGCTCTCGGGGTAGGAAGTCCGCCGCTTCCTGAGCTACCATCCGAAATGTTACTCTGGGTGTCGAGGCTGTTGTCCAGCGCCTGCGACCTGGTCGCCGAGCTGAACACCGAGAGATCCGCCGTGGAAGTCACCGAAGTGTCTGCCAGGGAACGTCTGGAACCATTCGGTGAAGTCCCGTCTTCGAGACTCGGATCGAAGGAGAATTTACTTCCTGGAAGAGGATCGTGTAAACGACATTAGGAGCTTCCTTGTTATCCCAGACAAATAAGGATTCATCTGTATAACTTCCATTAGCAGCCACTTTTTCAGAAACATTACTAGGACGTGGTGGGATTCTATTGAAATATTCTTCGAACTCGGGAACAATATTAAACGATGCAGATATTCTTCTCGCTCGTATAATCGTCTCGATTTTCAGGACTTAATTTTCGATTTGAAGGAGATGCGGACCGTCAACTTTGATACTTCCTGGTGCGCCTTTGACTATCTGATGATTAATCGTACATAAAGTGATTCACAGTGAGATAGTCCATTTATACTGACAAAACAATAATGTAACGTGACGAGCAGAAAGGCAGTAAAAGATGTGCGTGCAGTTGAAAACAAAAAACACGTGGGAAATACATGCAAAGGAAATCAAAGTTTTTTCCAAGACAAGATTAGTGTTTTTGTTTTATTATGAAACGAGCTTTTTTTTTCTTTCATTTACATAAGCTAGTAAAAGTATAAAATATAAGCTTCCGATTCTCTTCAATATACCGCAGACATTGAAAAAAGAAATACAACGTAAGTGAATAATCTCCAAGGGTAAATGTTGTAGTGAGTGGAAGTTAAACAAGAGATATTAATTGAAAAAAAAAAAACGATAAGAGAATGAGGAAACTATTACCCAATTATGCCAATGGTACTCTCGGACACGTGCCACTGGTACTACAGAAAACACTAGTACTTTCGTTTCGCTCAATTTGTCACGGGGAACAAATTTGACGAATGAAAAGCTATGACTTTTCAGTTCTACAAATGACACGAGTCCTCCAGTACGCTAGGCTGTATATCGCCTTATTATCCCTGTTGACCTTACTCAACTAATTCTTACTAAACTTAATTGGTATGTAGTTAACGCAGGTGAGAATATTTGTAATTAAATAATCTCTTACTCTACAGATCTTGACAGTGTCTCTAATGATCGCTGTACGTATACAGAACACATAATAATTACAGCAATGGCACTCTAATATAAAATTAAGTACAAGGACATACTGCTAGCCGAATGTAACGCAGAAGTTAATTGAGACTATGTCAAATGGAAAAGTTGCATACATACAAAAAAAAGAAAGGTACAAAAAGAGAAGAAAGGAAATGGAAAGAGCACTATAATCCTAAGGTATCCTGGAAATCCGGTACTGGAGTAACACAAAGAGATGGCACGAAGCTCTCTCAGAGTCTAGTATTGTATATGATCATGAACTCATTATCTGAATTTAATTCGTTATCAGTCTCCCCGTCTACGCTGGTGCTGTCGCGACCAGAGTAAATCGAGCTAGGATTTGCACTACTGTAAATCACACTCTCACTGTCAGTTAACTCACCCCCGAGTCCGCCGCAGCTTACGGGATCCACGGGTGTCGAACTATCCCTTGTTTCTTCCATTACAGCCATATCTCTACGCTGTGTGACAGAATCTCTCATGACATGTTGGGCCTCACTGAATTCTTCACTACGTCTTCCTACCTGTTTGGAGACAATTTTTTATTTATAAAATATTTCGTTTAGACATCATGTATTCACCACTCGCTGAGTCGTCTGGGGCAAAATTTACCTTGCTTGTAAAAGAGGGTTCCTTAAAGGTACCAAAGGGATACCGTGGCAATTCTTGCGGCAATGGTGGTCCAGGATAATCTAATTTGGCACGTTTAAGTTCCTCTATATTGCGTTCCATTGAACTAATGACGGTGTCATCGTCAAAGCCGAAATCCTTTTCGAGTTTCATCTGCAGATAATTGCAGAATTCATCGAGACTCTCCATCGGTAAGAGATAGCGTTTATGCATCTTCATTATAGTGTACGCCATCGCCGGAAGGATCCTATCACCGTCTAAGAGGAATATATCCCAGATACGAAGACCCAGGGTTACTGGAGTCTAGATATAAATGAACTTGGTTAGCATGGTTGAGGAAACATTGAATTATATCGTAATAGTATATAACACGCCTTACCCTTTCTTGAAATACTACGAAGAACCATTTAAGGGCATAGAGTATAGAATCGCAACCGCATTTATCCAGCTTCCTTTTAAGTTTTGGTAGGAATTTATTCATGATCTTATCATGATGCTCGATGAACCGATTTAGTTTTGGAAAACCGTCCACGTAGAATCCTAATTTATTAAAATAAAAATCAAGACACTATCCTGCTGTAGAAAAAGTTTATTGAACTTTAAATTTAATGTTACCGTGCATGCTGTATTTCTTGTCGGCAAGTAATACAGAGAGTCCCCAGAATGCATCCTCCTCATTCATGTAAAGTAATAGCAACCCAGCTAGAACGGACATACCCTGGCAGTACCCAACTTCCATATTGTACATACTGTATGCAGCCAGAACGTAAAACATGGAACGTTGTTTAATACTGTATCTTTCCCTGTAGCAAAATAAATAATGCATTTAAAACTGTTTTAAGAATGATGCTGCAAGAACTTTATATGAAAAAGTGCTACCTGTAGTCAATGTGATCCCTGTATTGCCTAGCAACATCTGCATCAATTTGCCTAATTTCTGTTGACCATTGCCTAGCGAGTTTTAACATTTCATCGTACTTTCCAGCTTGCTCTTTCTTTAATGTTTTAACACCCAGAAGAAGACACCAGACTTGTCCACGAAATCTATCGGGAATGCCTTTGTATATCCTGCGCCGTAATTTTTCCTTAGTGCTGGCACTTTCCCAGTCCTTTGTCATTTTTTCCCATTTCTTTACCCTTTCCATTTCCACATGATGAAGTTTAATTTCATTTGGATCCATTTTCATTGGCAATCTCTTATCACTGAAAAGAAAATTGGAGACATGTATAGACTGATTTCAGGAAATAATTTGGAGCAAATAGTTTAAACAATGATGTATAACATACTGAATAAATCCATATCTATCGGTTGTATGGTAAACCTCATAAGCAGGATCCTCCCAGGGGTCAATTTCAACCCCATTTTCTCTACCCCGGTCATAGCAGCTGAATATTCTATCCCTCTCTGCAGCTGACCGTTTCAATAATTCTTCCTCATTCATCCCACGTTAGAGTGTGGAGCCAGAGTCTCACAAACATGCCGGCCTTGATGGTAACTCTATCCAAAATTTCATTTACTGAACATTACCTGGTGACATAAAAATATCTACATGTCAATTATAAAAACATTATATATTTCAGATGTTTTCAACTGACGCAAAGATATATAAGCTAAGAACCAAATTGCAACAACTTGCATATAACAAAATTGTATATTTTATTGTAAATTAACACTGATGAAGATCAAATAAATTAATTCTTATCTATTGTTAGTTATTTCAATGAAAAGTGATACTATACAACAATACCATAAAAAGCTGTTATTTTAAGAACGAATTCGATGTCCTTTCAATAAGGTAATTCGCGATAATCTCTTGATATTAATTACACTTGAAAGTTTAAGCATCATCTAAAGGTAATCCATTATGCTATACCCAAAATCAGTTTAAGACTTTTAAGAGGCAACAATCACAAATTCTGTTATACTAGATTCAAAGAATATGATTCCTTTCTTTGATATGAATTGTTGTGAATCGTAAAATAGTAACTTATTTTTTTGACATATTGACAGAACGCAAGGTTATAGTAAACTCAAAGGAAGGTGCAATGTGATCAAAATTAAATCTCACCCCCAAAAAAGTCGGAATCCTATGAAAGGCTCAATGAATATTTTGGCTCACTAGCATCTTCTCTGTTTCATTATAAATAAGAAAATTCCTTATTCCTCAATCATTCCTCCAGGAAAACTACCATCGACACAATTTCACGACACCCAAGCAACGTTCTGAAAAGCGCAAGAAAAAAGACGGATATGCCACGTAAAGGCTTACTTTCCTGCAGGCGAAATTATATTGGATATAGGCTATGGTCCGTATTCATAGTCAGTGTTTGATTGTGAGACGAAACACAGTCTTAAGACCATAGATATAGTAATAATAACACCTGGTAGAAGATGTCTTAAGATCGTGCTTAAAATTAATAACTGATTGTGCATATGAGCCTATGTTTCCACTGGTATCAAGTTAAGAGATACATATATACCAATAAATACATGCTTTTGTATATCTATAGATTAATAAAGTATAGGTATACATTGAATGCATTTCAGTTCCCATTGGTTCCCATTCAATTCCGGTGGAAACACAGCCATTGATGCGTTCGACAAATTTTGGACAAATTTTGCTGTTATTGCATTAAGAACAAACGAATCTTGTGAGCCTTTCTTGATATTTCGATAACTTTAATACCTTCGTAACTTATATTTTCTAGTCTCGTTGCAAGTGCCACCGGTATTGTTTCAGTCACAAGCCACGTCAAAATATCAGAATGGTATATAACAAGTTGAATAATATTGTTCTATTTAAAACTGTGTTGCTTCTAGAATGACAAATATTTTAATTTAAAGGGACAAAATTTGTGATTGTCCTGTTATGTGATTCTCAATTGTAATTGATCCAAAATTTTTCTTTGCTCCTAGTCATAGGCTGTAGAGTTCTCTTATTAATTCGACATGTTTTAATTATTGGCACAGATTGAAATCGAATCTATGACAAGGTATGTCTCACCAGTCAACCCAGCCATCTTTCCATTACTGGCTGTGGTGCTCTTAGGCATTGGGATATTCTTCACAGCATGGTTCTTCGTCTACGAAGTAACCAGCACCAAGTTTACTCGTGACATATTCAAGGAATTACTTGTATCATTGGTTGCTGCTATATTTTCTGGATTTGGAGTACTCTTTCTGCTTCTCTGGGTTGGAATTTATGTCTAGGTAAACTTATATATTTAATGAAAACAGCCTACTTTGAGTTTTTTGTAACACAGTTTTTTTTATTACAGCTAAAGTTATCACCATCAGAATTAACAGCATTTATTCTGTAACAATTTTTTACTATTGTTCGGAGATACATTCAAACCCATCATTCCAATAAATCTGTCATTTTCTTGTTCTTACAATAAATGCAATCATGTATATAAATATTGTATTTATCTAGTTTTCTATCTGACAATAAGCTAATACAGCATCTTATACTTAAATAATAATTTACAGGTAGGTATATAATTTTTATTTTCTTTAGATACATGGACAGTTTGAATAGTAAAATAGCACATAATTATATTTTCAAAGTGTATTAATAATCTCTTAGTGGTTCTTCAGTTCATCAGCCAGCCAGTCCTGCTTTTTGCCGACAGCGCAACATTAAGGCCCTCAGCATGAACTGTCTTCTTGACAGTTGTCTTACTTGTTTTAAAAAGGCGTCCAAATCAATGATACTGCTACGCAAACCCTCGGCAAGATAATATATGGCATCTTCAGTAGCAGCTTCCTCAGCAAATGCGTTAAGCATTCTACAAAAGATAATCATATTTAAATTGAATTACCAAATACATAGAAACCCCGATCGACCAGTTTTGTGTTATCCGAGGGGCAGTCTAACGCGTTAAAGGCGCCGTCCGTTTTTGGATACCGAGATTAAACTTTTTCTGTAAGCGGCGTAGGTCCCTAAGGACCGGCAGTATCAATGTAATGCATCAAAAACAAAATCGGCTTCGCGTTCAACGTGTTAACCGTGTGCTTCCCAGCGCCTCATACGCGTCAAGCTTCCCGTGACTGAGCGAAGCGCGAGACATGTCTGAACTCTAAATACGCTGTTCACTACCTCATTATATATATATATGTATATAAGAAGCATAAGAGCTTTGTATACTACTACGTAATAGACTTAAGAGTTCGTGTGCATTGAAATTGTACTGATCGAAACACTAAATTACGTTTAATTCGGATCAACCGGGGTTTCAATTATCCGTGGAATCTTCGGTCCCGAGTCCCCCGGTTAATCGAGGTTCTACTGCAATCAATATAATATTTCACGTGAAATTAAGCTAGATGTTTGATAAAAATTTATATAAAAATTTACTAACTGTTTATATAGTGGTGCAATAGTAGTCACAGCTTCGTCCACGTCAATGGACTGATTTTCCGAGAGCTTTGAAATCTCACGTTCAAGTTCGGTCTCTTTGTCTTGCAAAATATTTATATTCTTTTCAAGCTCCGATTTCTCTTTCTGAAGTTTACTAAAGAGATCCTTGAGCCGACTAGAACCACTAACGAGTTCCTGTTGCGTTCTACGCAAAGTTTCTAACTCCGCTTGTAGCTGAGAAAACTGTTCTCTCAAGCGTCGACGAAGTTTGTCTTCCACAGCAGAAAGAAGCGAAGCTCTGATGTGTTCCTCAGTGATTGTACCCGAGCCGCCACCAGAACTTTCAGGTAGAGTTGGGGACTAGAAGTCCAATGAAAACGTTTAGCACAAAGTCAAAAAGTGCTTAAAGTGATCAATACACTCACTGGTTGTGTAGCAGGAGGATATGGTGTTGGATATGAGCCACCATATTGTCCAGGATAACTTGGCGTAGTTCCTGGATAAGGAGAATAACCAGCCTGAGGAAAAGTAGGTCCTCCACTTGTTGGATATGGAGGATAAGCAGTGTTTCCTGAACCATATTGAGATGTAGGAACATACGGTGGGAACCCGCTTGAATTAGATCCTGTGCTAGGTACAGGCATGAATGCTGCTAAAAAGATATATAGTTTTACTCACTTGAAGTTTATTTGTTCATACCAAGTTACTTACGTTGAACAGGGTATGGTGTAGATGTTGACTGAGTATCAGATCTGGGTCTGGCATAAACTGGAGGCTGTTCACCAAATGTGACAATCATTACTTGGATCAAACCCAATAGATCAGATGAATGCTGTAAATTATAATGCACTTATTCGAGTGTCATATTGCTAGAATGTCACAGTATATCTGTGTATAATTACAGGAACCCATTCATGTAGATAAGGCAAATAAATCTTGCCATTGTGGTCCACATACATGCTGACTTTTATCGTCATATCTGCTGTTGGTTTTACATAACACATTGGTGCATTATTTGGATGAGTATCCATCAGCCAAATGCATATTGGAATATTATAGGTACTGCCTGAAAATCAAAATATATGTAAGTGTTGAAACTTACATGTTTAATCCAATTATTCTTACCTTTGTAGCTAACAGGAATTGTTCCTTGCAAATTAATTAATTCCTTACAAGAGCCATTATTGAATACTAAATGAAATTAATTATTATTAGTAAATAACTAGCAAAGATATATTCAACTGACATACCAAACCGTTCCTCCTTGTGCATTAAACCTCCATAAACACGTAGTACACTTGAAATATCTTTACGTGTTATTTCTGGATTTTGATACTGAAAAATAAGTCTCTATCAATACTTGTTAGGATGTGTTTCAAAATTCACTGTGAGTATTCCAAGTACCTCTGATTATCTGTATGCAATAAGGACATAACAATGCTTGTAGTACTGACAGTGAATTTTAGAATACAACCCTAGAAATTAGTAGTATGTGAATATATGATGATCTGTCAAACATGCAATATTGAGATGATACGATAATGAACTAAATTGCAAATAATTCCTAGTATGGCATACTTTAGAAGCTTCAAAAAATCATAAATTTACCCTCATATCCGTTAAGGACTGCCTAAGCTTCGCCTCCTCGATATGATTCATCCTGACCATCTAACCTTCAACCTAAAAGACTAACTGATAAAACTGAACGCGTATAGTATACAATAGTATACTAAAGGCTTCCAATTATGTACGTATACTATATAGCTGTTTCAATATAGTTCTTTTCTTGGATATGACAAACCCCCAAGTGTAGACGGATATTTGAAAAGAAGCTGCTATACGAGAAAGGCTTGACGTGCGAATTTGGTAATCGCACGTTTTTTTTATGATAATTACTATTTCACTAATCAAACTTAATACTGATTGCTAATCTTCTTCTTTGTTCGTTATAGTGTTATTCATTCTTGAGGTCAAGTGTCAGAGATGATATAGCTGACAGCGCCGAAAGAATTTTAGGAGCATCATGGCCGCACCCACAAGTAAGCGATTTCGACGAAAGGATTGAAATTGAAGAGGCACTGGAACTACCAGTCAATGGGTGTGTTCAGCAGAAACACCGCTGAGGGACTAAATAAATTTGATTGGTCGTTTGATCGTTAATCTTGAAACAGTGTGAGATTTGACCAATCGAATGTATTTGCTCCCTCAGCGGTGTCTCTGCTGAACATATCCATTGACGTAGGACTTGAAGCAGCTAACATTCTAAGTACTGACTATTCCTGAAATTCCAAACGAACAAGCGCGTCTGCGTTTTAGCTGTGTAAATCGAAGGCGGGATTTCCATTGAGAGAAAACATTTCTCTAGAAATAATTTATCCGACGGGAAAAGTTCAGTGTATAATCTGAATTTTGTGAAAGGAACGATATATTTACATCAAAGTTATAGTAATTTCCAGAAAAAGGAGTGCATCATGTCGGATGAGAAAAAGGTAACTTTCTAACCTTGTTTACAATAGAACTGTTTTATCATGAACCATACCTGTACCTATACTTTTATTTTTTTAGCAGGAGGCCAAGACTGAGCCTGAACATATAAACCTGAAAGTACTTGGTCAGGATAATGCTGTAGTACAGTTCAAAATAAAGAAACACACCCCTTTGCGCAAACTCATGAATGCGTACTGTGACCGAGTAGTGGGTATTAACATTTTATATTTATTGCAGTGATTTTTCCCTCAAACTTTTTCATGTTTTTTAATTTTTTCATAGGGACTAGCAATAGCTGCTGTAAGATTCAGATTTGATGGTCAACCTATCAATGAAAAGGATACACCAACGACTTTAGAAATGGAAGAGGGTGATACCATAGAGGTCTACCAACAACAAACAGGAGGTCATGTTTGTTGAAAAGTTTGTTAATTCTCGTTTGTGAAAGAACTAAGTGAACTCCATATTTCCAGTGCTTATCCATTAAAATCTTATCAGGTATTAAATTTTTTTTTTTACATTTGTAATAATTGAGGGGAAGTAATCACCGAATTTTCGCTCAAGTCAAATCAATCTGTTATTTACATGGGTAATAAACTTTTGCATGGCGATTAACAGCACCTTTCTTTACGGAGTCAAAAGATCTACTGGTAGCCGCTATGCAAATTTTTAGATTTTAAGTTTATTAGCTATTCAAAATCCGATTGATTTGCGAAGTTACAACTTGCGATATTGGCCAAATCCAATTTTGTAAACAATAAACAAAATAACAAAAGTGTCTCCTGAAAATGTTCACACTTTCGCGAATGAGATTTATATCTATTAATTATTTGTTGAGTTCGCAAAAGGGTTTCTTTCCTTCGAATTTCAAACTCAACATTCTAGAGTTCTTATAAGTTCCTTGTTCTGCACCTTATGATGCAGTCCGTCACCACAGATGACTAAAATTTTACTGATTAAGTTGCCGAAGGAGAGACGGGTGTGCGTGATGATAAATATCGATCATAAGTCGTGCTAATTCGTCTAAGCAATATCCTTCGCCAGTCATGTCTGCAGGAGGTACGCACAGTGCCACTTATTAATTCGTATAAACACCTTAGTTTCTCAAAGCGTAAGGAGATGAAGGAAAAAAAGAAGGAGGAAAAAATATGCAAATTTGTGTATAACAATATGTAAAGTCTACGATTTCTCTTAATAAATTCCAATTTTTTTATATAACAATTTTGCACATGCTACTCCTTTTTTATTCACTGCACCTTTAATCCAATTGATTTGTACATGTATCTGTTGAGTACATAGGCCTGTTGGACTCTCTTTTATGTCAAAGCTTCATAGATCAAGATTGACAGTCGTCATTGTGTTCAATAATCAATCAGCTGAGCCGCCACTGTTTTATCTTATCAGAATGATCATGAGTATATATCTTACTGGTTTAGAATCAATAGGAATTGTATTAATCAGACGCATAGTCCCAGTTACTTCTAACCGAAATTCTTCTGAGAAGTTAGAACTAAAATGGCAGCGTATCGCATATCCAGTAAAAATAGGGCAATATTCGCCGGTATATTTTCTTTGGTAAGTCACAAGATATCAATATAATTATTTATTTCAAACACTTATTCATTAGTTAAAATTATAATTGTATGTTATAATGATAAGATGTAACATCTATTCGATTTTAACAATTTCACTTAATAAAAATACAATATATTCGATATAAATTTGATTACTATGTATATTCTATTATATGTTATCAGATTAGGATATTCATTCATTATTTATTACAGATACAAGCTCTGATATGGTGTGCCATAGCAATTCTTGGTATTCTACTTTATACTTGCAAAATATCTGTAATAGAGAACAGCGGATTAACTTATTTACTCTACTTGGTTTACTTTTATAGTAAGTATAGGAAATTTCAATTTGTAGGATTCTAATACTCAAATTTCAATTTGTAGGATTCTATGCGTACAACATTATTGATTTCTAATTACCCGTCGTAAGAATATTGGTCGACAAAAGCGTTGCGGCAAATCTTTATTGGTCGATTATCACAAGAGGAATAATTTTTAGCCGATTACATTTCAATTTATCTCAAAGAAGATATGTTTCTTCTAATACGATAATCCGTCATTATCTTATCATATATCTGCAGCTATTATTTCGATAGGCGATTTTTTCCTCACACTTTTCTTTGCACTGCAATCCTAGGAAGTAGAAGGTTTCCATTGCCAAAAAAATTCTTATCAAGAAATTTATATATTCATTTACTTTGTTGGTGGTGAGTGCGGAGCAGTAGAAATCGAGTTACAAGAAGATGACACATCTACGATAATATTATGGCCAACGAACGGGACGGCTGCAGCCCACAGAACTTATATGTGGATCATCGTATACTTGATGTTATCCCTTGTCTGGGCAATTTCATCACTGTTGTTTCTAAGTGCGTTTTTATTAAATATATATATTGATTAATCAGTTGATATAAATAATTATTTTTTTTTACAGTCGTTACGGTAGCGGGAACCCGTGGAGCAGAGGGAGTCAAACTGCGAGCACCTTGGCTGGTGACGACTGCTGTCTTTCTAATATTGGATGTTGCTGGCACTATTGTTTACTCTGTTGACATTTCTTTTACAGAGGTTTCTAGAAATTCTTAAATCTGTAGAATTCATATGATGTAGAATGCAAACTTTTTAATTGAATATGTTGCAGGATCTACAGCAGCTTCTGAAATTTGTAGGACTTCATCACATGGATGATAAATTCGGCGCTTATAATTCTTCTTCTATTTTTGGTATAATTACAATGGGTCCTTCGATAGTCGCAACATTAATTTTCTCACGTTTAATCATAATCTGGGTTTTGAATCTCACACTACTTATTCACATCGCTCACGATCTTAGACAAGCAGAGGTAGCCACCCTGTTTTCTTAAATTACTTTATGCTTCTTTATGGATCTTGCATAATGTAATTTTTACATTATAGAAAAAGAAAGCTCCTGAGCCACGACAACCTAGAGAACCCTATAAGGAGTACCTGAAAAAGTTGTCAACTGTGGGTCCAATACCTGATGTCAAATGGGAACCTTATCAAAGAAAACGGTCTGAAGTGCCCATTGTAAAACCCCTTTCAAAACCCTCACCACCCAATGAGAGGAAGAGAAAGCAATCTGATTATGGACAATATTTATATTATGCAAGACATTTGCCCCAAGCTAGACTATATGATATACAGTCAGAAACACCACCAACTGCCAAGTATATCATGCAATTTTGTATGCTGAAGAATAAATTCTTTCTTAATTTTATAGATTCCAATACATTATATGAAATTATAGATCTGAGATAACGGATCCATTCGCCGCGGCAATGAGCGTTCCATACATTCCAACGGTTGATTATGTTGTGTCTGAATCTTTGAAAAAAGAAATGCCGTCCGATTCAGATGTGATTAAAGGAAACCTTCAGACGTCTAAAAATCCATCTAGAGGTACATAATTTTTACCATTTAAATATATTGCATCTTTCGATTAAAGCATATATGTCATGTTTAATATTAATCTGGACTGTACTTCTATACAGGAGGAGATGATTTGAATTTGCTGTATTAAAAGTAAGCAAATTTCCAATAATTTTATATGACGCTACTAATTAACTTTATTGTCATGAAAATGAAGA
>JARQSV010000736.1:168730-198469 GCA_030142285.1 Calameuta idolon | reverse complement strand
CAAACAGTAGAGTATAGATTTCACCATCCAAATACTTCTTTATCTTTACAGCTGAATAATTTATAATAACAATGTCACAGTATATTAATTGTAAATCTTATGTTCTGCCAGTACAAATCTAAATATATATATTCAATCCATGTTCAATTGTATTGTATTTTTGATACAACATTCAGGAGAATAACCATTTGAGAAGTTTCATTTGAATGGTGTGGTACATTTGAGTTTCTTACTATTAGAAGAAATCAAGGGTACCTGAAGTAATTAGTGATTTTTTTGATTAACTATCGAGTATCGTAACGTTCCGCTCTTATACCCCTTTATCCTCAATCCTTCTTCTTTTCCAAATCATCCATTCTCGATTATGGATACTTCAAGAGCCCCAGATAAGAGTGCATAGCGCACTGTGGATATGTATAATAGTATCTAAGGGAACTTTTCGACTCTTCAAAATCCTCAAGAATCCTATCGACCTGTCACAGCGACGCCGACAAAGGAAAGGGAAAAATAGGACCTTTAAATCCCTGATATTACATAATTCCCTTGAAATTAGTCACAGCGACAATCGTGAGAAAATAATATTAAAGATTATTACATTTATTATTCTAAGAATTCAGAATCAAGGAATGCGACTGGAATTAAAACAAACAAGTGTCCAGGCGCTATCAGCCGGCACGCGCCAAACACAAAAGAAATACCAGGTACTTGAAGAAACCATTAATCCTATTAGTCAAATTAAATAATCAAATAGAATAATAAATCAAAATATCAAATCCAAAAAGTGACGTTAACAGTTTGGGAGAATAAAATCGTTATCTCCAGTAGAAATAACGTATTCCTCTCGAGGATATAAGCAGTGGCTTCCTCGATAGGAACTCACTCGACTCTATTCTCGGATACCGATTCAGACTAGATCCGTATACACCAAAAGACGACAAGAAGCAGTAAAGATTTGGAAAGTGTAATTATCAAGAAGCAAGTAGGAAATTTATCCTTTATTCCGGAGCGAATCAGTGAACAGTATTGTATAGCAAACTATGGGAACTCATCCTTGGCAATTCCTGGTCTTGGAGAGCATCGTGTCTCAGTCCTG
This sequence comes from Calameuta idolon, assembly GCA_030142285.1. Taxonomy (NCBI): domain Eukaryota; kingdom Metazoa; phylum Arthropoda; class Insecta; order Hymenoptera; family Cephidae; genus Calameuta; species Calameuta idolon. Next base: position 197,376 of record JARQSV010000736.1, on the reverse strand, counting down.
TATCAGGAAATCTGCTATTCTTGTAGATCTTCTGCAGCAAAGTCATTGTGCCGGAGCTGTTAGAAATCGACCAAAAACTCTTTCCTTAAAAAGCTCAGCTCCCAATATGATTGTGATTAGTAGCTGTCTGAGTTACCTACTGTTCTTATCAGGCCTAAGGAATTATTGTGTACCCCCATAGTGTCAGGAACGACATCCCAAATACCTCTGCATCATGCTGCAGTGAAGTTATTGTAATAGAACTGTCAGGATTGCAGATCCACCTCAATGCAACCCTCCTAAAAAGACTCAGCTCCCAATATCATTGTGATTAGTAGCTGTCTAAGTCTAAATCTTCTTCAAGATAAGAGATTCGGCAAACGGGGGTCATTGTGACCATCTGTGGGTTCCGAATCATTATCATCTCTACCATCTGCTGGCCTATCATCGCAGTATGGTTAGAATTCAGTGACAGATACGTAGCACTTTTACATCACTGCGCTTCTTCCCAATAGTAACCAATTACAAGTAGGCATAATGTACACCTCGCAGAGTTATGCTCTATCCCTATATTTCTATTGGTACGTTCGGAAATTCACTGCCAATACTACGAGTATCGTTGTATCCCTGTTTACCAGTGTGCAAAGAGTGAAACACAACCATACTCGCTTTGAGCGAATATCGGAACGCACCCTATATCTACCTATGTTTGAAGTAGGGATGACCATCACTAGAGTCTATGCTGTATGTCGATGATTGATACATAGTACGTTTACACATGCAGGCGTAGAAAGGACTAACCAATCACGTGTAAGATTTATAACGAATAGGCGAACATGATTGGTTAATCCTTTATGAAACTCGTGCGTGTAAATACAGTCATAGATACGTTAATACAGCTTCAGGTTGTTTTCATATAGTGATAGACCGTGATGGAGTCGTAAATAGCGCAGAGCTGCAGATTGATATAGTACTTCAGTTTTGAAATTTCTTTACTAATACAAAAGAATATCGGTAAATACAGTATATGTAGAAATTACGAATTCTTGTATAACATGAATAATTTGTTTTGTGGATGGAATCAGTAAAGTGACTGTTATGCAAACATAACCTATGTCGCAATTTTTTGAAGTGTATTAATTCTTCTGCTTTATTTAATTTAATCAAGATTAAGCAAAATGGCTGATTCCGAAGACGATAACGATAAGGATATGGACGCTGGGATCAATATGACTGGTTTTTTGTTTGGCAATATTGATGATAATGGTCAGCTAGAAGATGATATCTTGGATCCTGAAGCTAAACAGCATTTGGCTTCGTTGAGTCGTCTAGGATTAAGTTCCTTACTCCAAGAAATGATTTCGAGTGAAACCAAAAATTATGAGAAAGAAGATGAAACTGTAAAAGATGAGAATGATCAAATTAAGAGCGAGCCCGAGGAAAAGGATGATGTGGATTATTTAGCAAAGTCACCTACTGCTCTTGATTTTTCTGACATAAATGAGCTGGCAGAGGACACCGCTGAGGAGATTAGTATGTAGACACTATAGAAATACTTATATTTTTCTTGATTCCTTTAAACTCAAGGTAATAAGAATGATTCCTTACTCCAATAGATGACACGTTATCAAAGAAAGCTGACAAGGAAAGTACAGGGTATGATGCCGACGACGAGGAGGTTATAAATAAATCAGATACACAGCTAATGCCTCCACCACCTATTCCTGATGAAAAAGAAATTCTTACTCCAGAAGAAGCAGAAGCTGCCAGGCAACGAAAATTAGAAACACCTTTGGCTTCTATGCTACCATCAAAATACGCGAACATTGACGTGACAGAACTGTTCCCTGATTTTCGTGCAAATAAGGTCCTCAGATTTTCCAGATTATTTGGTCCTGGGAAACCCAGTAGTTTACCACAGATCTGGAGAGGCGTTCGCAAACGACGAAAGAAAAAACGGCATCATGATGTAAAGGATTCTGATTCTGGTTCGGATCATGATGAAAGAAAGTCGAAATTCAAAGGATGGGTTATGCAATACGCTCCGGATCCGACGCCAGATCAGTGTCGCACTGATGATGAGGAGAAGCTCTTGCTTCCTGTGGAAGATAAAGAGCAGACTGGAAAGACTGGAGAATCCGGTGAGAATGGTGATATGGGTCCAAAAGTTGCGGATTGGCGTTTTGGACCTGCACAGATTTGGTATGACATGTTAGAAGTACCAGAAACTGGCGATGGTTTCAATTATGGCTTTAAATTAATCGAGAAAACTGAGGATGATGAAAAGCAGAAAGCTGACGAAGAGTTCTCTGATGATGCTTTCCTCATGGTGTCACAATTGCACTGGGAGGATGATGTTGTCTGGAATGGAGACGATATAAAACACAAGGTACTGATCGCTACGATTTTAATTACGTAGGTTCCCTGGGTGCTGGTGTAACGAAATGCCCTCTGAATAATTTGTAGGTGATGCAGAAACTGAACAGTAAGAATAACGCTGCAGGCTGGGTTCCCTCAAGTGGTAATCGTACTGCACAGGCTTTCAGTCAACCTGGAAAAGGAAATCCTCTTCCTGTAGCTCCCAATGTTCGTTTAGCTACTTCACAGATTGCTACTCCATTGCACATGCAATCTCAAAAGAATAAACTGTATGATATTGTTTCAGTGTACAGAACATTTCATCTTACCAATTTTTTATTTAAAAAATGTCATGTTTTGAAGCAGGGCTGTACCAAAAGGAAGTCAGCAACAACAGCGTGAGGAAAATTATGACGATACTTGGTACTCGATATTCCCAGTGGAGAACGAGGAACTTGTCTATGGTCTCTGGGAAGAGGAAGTTATTTGGGATGCGGAGAACATGAAGAAAATACCAAAACCAAAGATACTCACCTTGGACCCAAATGATGAAAATATTGTTCTGGGAATTCCTGATGATATTGACCCAGCACTTTTGCACAAGGAAAATGGGCGTCAACCGAAAGTGAAGATACCACATCCTCACGTGAAGAAAAGTAAGCTTCTCTTGGGAAAAGCAGGCGTGATAAACGTTCTGGAGGAGGATACACCGCCACCGCCACCAAAGTCACCTGATAGAGATCCTTTTAATATTTCTAATGACTCGTACTACATGCCAAGATCCTCAGAAACCACCTTGAGGCTCAAGGTAGGCGGTGGAAACTTGATTCAACACAGTACTCCGGTTGTGGAGCTGCGAGCGCCATTTGTACAAACCCACATGGGTCCTATGCGATTACGAAACTTCCATAGGCCACCCTTAAGAAGATTTAGTCATGGCCCACTAGCAAATCCTGGACCGCACAGTTTTCTACCACTGTTGAAACACATAAAGAAAAAATCTAAGCAGCGAGAACAAGAGAGAATCGCATCAGGAGGCGGAGACGTCTTTTTTATGAGAACTGCCGAGGATCTAACGGGTCGCGATGGCGACATTGTCCTCGTCGAGTTCTCTGAGGAACATCCACCGCTCATGAATCAAGTGGGTATGTGTTCGAAGGTGAAGAATTATTATAAAAGAAAAGCGGGCAAGGATCAGGGGCCTCAGAAATATAAGTATGGAGAGACAGCGTATGCTCACACAAGTCCCTTCTTGGGAATACTGACACCTGGACAGAGTATACAGGCCGTCGAGAATAATATGTACCGTGCTCCTATATATGAGCATAAGATTCCTGAAACAGACTTTTTGGTGATAAGGACACGACAGCAGTATTACATTAGAGAGGTCGACGCCCTCTTCGTCGCTGGCCAGGAATGTCCACTTTACGAAGTACCTGGACCGAATTCCAAGAGGGCCAATAATTTCGTGAGGGACTTCCTTCAGGTTTTTATATATCGTTTGTTCTGGAAATCTCGTGACACCCCACGAAGAATAAAGATGGATGATATCAAGAAGGCCTTTCCCTCTCACAGTGAAAGCAGTATAAGAAAACGCTTGAAACTATGTGCGGATTTCAAAAGAACAGGAATGGATTCTAATTGGTGGGTGATAAAACCAGATTTTCGACTCCCCACTGAAGAAGAAATAAGAGCTATGGTGTCTCCGGAACAGTGTTGTGCCTACTTCAGTATGATAGCAGCCGAACAAAGATTGAAAGATGCTGGCTATGGTGAGAAATTTCTCTTTACACCGCAGGATGACGACGATGAGGAGATGCAATTGAAAATGGACGACGAGGTCAAAGTCGCTCCATGGAATACAACCAGAGCTTACATACAAGCTATGAGAGGAAAGTGTCTATTACAATTGGCTGGTCCCGCTGATCCAACGGGTTGTGGTGAAGGATTTTCTTATGTGAGAGTTCCAAATAAACCAACCATCAGCAAGGTATATGAAACTCGCGTAACATTGTAATCATTTGATCTGAACTATACGTAACGTAATATTTTGTTATTTTTCAGGAAGAACAAGAAGCCCAACCAAAGAGAACAGTAACTGGAACGGATGCTGACTTGAGGCGGCTTTCATTGAACAATGCTAAAGCATTGCTCAGAAAGTTTGGTGTTCCTGAAGAGGAAATCAAGAAGCTGTCACGTTGGGAAGTAATTGACGTGGTGAGAACCCTATCCACGGAGAAAGCCAAGGCCGGCGAAGAAGGAATGACAAAATTCTCGAGGGGAAATCGATTTTCTATCGCAGAACATCAAGAACGGTACAAGGAGGAATGCCAAAGAATTTTTGACTTGCAGAACCGTGTTTTGTCCTCTAACGAAGTTCTAAGTACGGACGAGGGTGAGAGTTCCGAGGAAGACAGTTCCGACATTGAGGAAATGGGTAAGAACATAGAGAATATGTTATCGAACAAGAAAACCAGTACTCAGCTATCGATGGAGCGTGAGGAGCAACAGAGACAGGAGCTGAGAAAGATGTTAATGGGCGAAGTACAGGAACAGGATAAGAAAACTAAAGATAAGAAGAAGGATGAGGAGGATGAGAGTCCTGTCAATAGTTTCAATGCGCAGCAAGGACGTGTTTTGAAGATTTACAGAACCTTTAGGAATCCTGAGGGCAAGGAATACACCAGAGTGGAATTGGTCCGAAAGCCAGCTGTAATAGATACTTATATAAAAATCCGTAATTCCAAGGATGAGACGTTTATAAAACAATTCGCAACCCTGGATGAAGCCCAAAAGGAGGAGATGAAGAGAGAGAAACGTAGAATCCAGGAACAGCTTCGTAGGATCAAGAGGAATCAGGAACGTGAGAGGATGCTAGGTGGACCATCTAGCAACTTCTCTTCCAACAATATGTTTGATCGCAGCACCAATAATACACCTACAACGCAATCCTCTGCCAGTATCCTTCCCTTCTGTAACTTTCCTTCTTCTTCTTTATCCTCAAAGCATCCCAAACCAGATATCTCTCCTTCTAAACGTAAAAAACCTAAACTCAAACCAGATCTCAAGCTGAAGTGTGGCGCATGTGGTAACGTGGGTCATATGAGAACAAACAAAGCGTGTCCACTATATCAGAGCAGTATGATAACTGCCCCTGTCAATGTAGCCATGACTGAGGAACAAGAAGAAGAAATTGAAAAGCAATTGAACACTGACGACCAGGACTTAGTGAACGTTGACGGAACGAAAGTCAAGCTGTCCTCGAAGCTTATAAAGGTAATCATCATACATTATTGATTTCTGATATATTCTTCTATTGATATTATATGATCTAATTGTTATTTCCAATTATTATCAATATCCCAGCATGCCGAGGAGATGAAGAGAAGAACTTTGTTACTGAAAGTACCAAAAGAGGCTGTTAATTCAAAGAAACGCAGAAGAGCCACTGGCGATGATCACTGTGATTATTTGAAAAGACAACAGAGACCAGCGAATAGAAGAAGGACAGATCCTGTCGTTGTCATGTCTACTATACTGGAAAGTATTCTTAACGAAATGAGAGATCTTCCAGATGTACAACCATTCCTATTTCCAGTCAACGCTAAGGTAAATCTATCTAGATAGAATTTTCAAGGCACTGTAATACCTCGATAATTAACCACTGTTTTTTGTGCAAGCTAGGCTGTGCCTGACTATTACAAAATCGTGTCAAGACCTATGGACTTACAAACCATTCGTGAGAATTTGCGACAGAAGAAATATCAGAGTAGAGAAGAATTCCTGGCTGACGTTAATCAGATCGTTGAGAATTCAAATCTTTACAATGGTCCAAAGAGTTCATTAACAGTCGCTGCGAAAAGGATGCTGGATACCTGTGTAAATAGGCTTGGCGAAAAAGAGGATCGTTTAATGAGATTGGAAAAGGCGATCAATCCTCTTCTGGATGACAATGATCAAGTCGCCCTTACCTTCATCCTCGAGAATGTTGTTAACAATAAATTAAAGGCTATGCCAGAAGCCTGGCCATTCTCGAAGCCGGTGAGCAAAAAACTCGTCAAAGATTATTACAACGTGATCAAAAGACCTATGGATCTGGATACAATATCTAAAAAGGTTGCCGCACATAAATATCACAGTCGACATGATTTCATGAGGGACATAGAACAAATTTTAGAAAATTGTACAGTGTACAATGGAAAGGAATCGCCGTTCACCAAGAAAGCAGAGACTGTTATAAAAGTGTGCAAAGAACTACTCGATGAGGTACCTTCATATTTGCCAGGTTCTAGTTTTAAATTCTTTATGCGCAAGATATATTATTTTCTTTCAGTATGACGATCATCTAACGCAACTGGAGAGTAACATTTCTCTTGTTCAACAACGAGCAATGGAACAAGCGGATATTGATTCATCTTGGCTTGGACCTGATGAAGAGAATTACACCATAGCCGAGCCAGAATTTCGTGGGGTGAGAATAAAGTTGATTAATAATATCAAGAAAATCTCTATATAAAAAAAGAATACCCCTTAACCTCTGTTATTATTGTACCTTTGTCTAGAGCCAAACCAGCTCACCGGACAATCCCTTTGGCAAGTCGAATATGGATGATTTCGATTTTGTCGACGTTGAGGGTGATCCTGATGGAGAAATGGGCAGAAATACACATGGGAAGAAGAAGGACGTCCTTGAAGAAGGTAATTTTCAAGTTCTTCTTTGCTATACCGATAGTGTGTGTGCAAGCGTATGTGTGTATGCTCGTGTGTATATAAATTCTATTGACTCTTTAATTTTCTGTAGATCTGCAATTCTCCAGCGAGGATGAGTTCGACGAAGTTCCCTTTGGTGGTGATGAACAAGTAGAACAAACGGATATGGAGGCACTGGAGGTGGGTGAGATGCGCGAGTCTGGCGAAGTTCCTGCCGATGATGACAGTCAACAAGCTGCTGAGGCGATGGTTCAATTGGGAAATGTAGGTTTCTATACTGGGGAACAGCAGCTACTTCAGCAAGGTAAATAATAGCAATAAATATACCACTAATTATCGACACAGGTGATGAACACCGTATAAATGTATTTTCTATCTCAGATGAAAGTATGGATGTTGATCCAAATTATGATCCTTCGGATTTCCTTTTGGCTGGACTTCCGGCAAGGAATGATAAGGATGTTGATAAAATTCAAGATGATTTGGCTGTGTCAGAAAGTGAGGATGAAGCCGAGAATAATTCTCAACAAAAGCAAGATATTCAGCAGGCATTACCGCAAGAAGAAGACGTCGGTGGTGATTTGTGGTTTTAATTGGACTTGGTGTAACATAAGTCAAACTGTAAAATATTAAAATAATATTAGGGCATCAAAGAAGAATATTACGTGTATGCGTCAAAGGTAGATTGCATCATCGGGAAGATTACTATATTGTTTCTTCTCTTTTATAATAAATGTATAGAAAGTTGTTGAGATACAGTATAATCTGGAGGAATATCTGACACATTCGAGGATGTATGTCAGTGCATCTAATTGCGATTGAAAAAAAAGAACTGATTTTCTTCAAGATTTCTATGCCCATGGAAATACTTATCAATCAATCAAATCTTATTAATATCGTTCAAGTGAGATTTATTGATTTTTTAAAATATCTGAAAAATCTCCGCTTTTTAGTTCTTGAACTGTCAGGTAATCAATTACTGATTATCTTATCATATATCTTTTCATTTATACTTGTTCATTATAAGTTAATGAAATTATCTCTTTCATCGTTGTCGTATATAAGGAGGCACTTTGGATTCATTCGCAACTTTAAGTCTCCAGAATGAAACTCATTGTAGCACTTTGCTTCGTCATTGTGGCTGTTCAGGTTTGTATATTATTTCGAGATACTAAGGACTTTCGTACAATAATATTATGGTATTAATGATATTTATAGGCCACTGAAGTTGAATGGAACACGCTCATACCCAGGCATATCATTCCACCTGAATTTGGAGAGTATCTTCCACAGGGTAAGTTGTTATTCTCATTATTATTACAATCCTGACATAGATTCTTTTCTTAAAGAATCTAATTTAATCTGAATAAAACTTCAATAGACAATGTTGATTCACGTATCGTCGGTGGACACCCGGCCAAGCCAGGACAGTTTCCGTACCAAATTGGTCTCCAGCTCCAAACTGCAGCCGGAAATTACTTTTGCGGCGGTTCTATCTTGAACGAAGAATGGATCCTCACTGCGGCTCATTGTGTTGATCTTCCTGGAACCGTTGTTATCATCCTCGGTGCTCATAACGTTTCCATGGTTGAGCATACCCAGAAGCGCATCGTTGCTAAAGAGATCATCGTCCATGAGAACTGGAGCTCTAATCTCATCCGTAACGATATTGCTGTCGTCCGTCTTTCTGAAAAAATTGTATTTAACAGTGAGTTTCTCATAACTTGAATATTAAGTCTATTACTGAGTACCTCATGCCAATTGCACCTTATGTTATCTTATAGTAGTATACTATAGTTATTCGTTTACTTGTTTATAGCATTATTTTCATCCTTTCTACTTTTAATAATTTTGCTCACTTGTATGTTATTATAGGCAGGATCCAGCCTGTTCGTTTGCCCAAGAAGAGTAAGGTGTCGACTACCTTCGCTAGTGCGACCGGTACCGTTTCTGGATGGGGACTTGATAGTGACTGTGAGAACTAATATTATAAATTAAATCGATAGCGATGAAAGATGTGAAAAGTACGAGCGTCATTGATATATTAATTGTGTTCCAGCCTCCAACTCTATAAGCCCTATTCTTCGTTGGGTACAGAATAACATTATGACCAACGCCCTTTGCAACATCTACTACATTGGAGTCATCCAAAACAGCAACATCTGTCTTTCTGGATCTGGTGGACGGTCTAGTTGCAGTGTAAGTTTAGCTTTATGAATATTTATTAATAATGGGACATAAAATAATGTATTCTAAAAACATATGGTTTCTCTCGTATTAGGGTGACTCTGGTGGTCCTCTCGTAATTACCGATACTGATGGCCAAAAGACCCAGACTGGTATCGTCTCCTTCGGTATTGCTCTCGGCTGCGAAAGGGGATGGCCTAGTGTTTTCACGCGTGTCACTAGTTATCTGGATTGGATCGAAAGTAATACTGGTATCCATCTCGAATAATTTATTCCTCTGCATTGGTTCAAATTGTTGATTGAATTACACATATCACTAGTTTGATTACAAAAATAAAATATTTCTTCAAACTTTTATTTAATTGTTTGGATGATATAATTAATTACCTTTTCTTTTATCACGATTATAATTTATTTCCTGTAGCCCAATATTTTTTTGAATCTCTTCCATTCAATGTGATTAATATACATTACATACTGAAATAAAAAGTAATGATACGGATAAGTAAGATTTCTCAATAAAAGTTCTAAATGGCATTGACTCTCATAACAAAGCACAATTTATTGAAACTCTGATGCAAATACGAATTACATTATTTGTAGACAAAATATTTATTCTCAAATAGTATCTAAGCATTAAGTTCTAACTGGTTGAATGATTTGTACGAAAATTTGGTGATCCCAAACTACTGCGAACGATTCTCGGTGTTGTTTGTGATGGCAAAAGGTTCTTAGTTATGCAGTTTGCCAGTCTTATTGGAGTTGCACCTGGACTAGGTACGGGAGGCCTCTGGAGAATGACTGTGAATAAATCTGACAATTTTTTACTATACTCTGCCGCCTGGGTTATCTCAGCAGCAGTCATGTAAAAAACCGAAGTCCTACTATCGCTAGATGTAACAGATTGAAAAATTGCATTATGATTTATCTTTTTTCTAGTGCCATTGTAGCCACTTATTGCATCATGCAACTGTGTATTATCAGAAGGAGGTATTCTGACTCTATCCTTGGGCCGTTCATTATTCTCAGAGAATATCATATTAATTCCATAATCGCTATTGTTATCACTAGCACAGGAGTCGTCTGGTTTATTGATCTCCAGTGTGGAGTTGTTTTCTGGTTTTTCAGAGTAGTTCACTGAAAATGATTTAGAACATTCCATGACCTCCGTATCGATGGCTTCATCAGTTATGAAAATGTAAGGATGGGATATTTTCATGGATGATCTATCTTCGCAGAATTCTTCATTCTTTATGACTGTTAAATATTGTTCCTTCTCTTCCTTGAAGGCATCTTCGTTCTCTTCCATAAGATTTTTGAATGTATTACTCGATAATTTATCAGCATCAATTTCGGTATCCGGAGAAGCGAAGTAAGCACTGTTAAGACTATGCTGGTGCCAGGTTCCATCGTTTGAGGATGTGCCACTGAGTATCGTCCTGGAAGTCTCGGGTGAAGTCCTGGAGGAATTCTCAGCGGAGTCATTACCACGTTGTGACTGGACAGCTTGAACGAAATTTTTACTGAGTAAGCTACCATTACGTAGACGATTGCTTATTATTGCTTCTTCTTGTTGTACTGTATCTAACATGAATTTTTCCACCATTGGATTTACAGTGTTCTTGTAGTTGATGGCACAGTCGAATGACGTGTTCTTGGAGCCGTCCGTCAGACTGTCATTCAATTTCTGTGCTCTAACAAGTTGGCTCCCGAGTACGACTTTACGGTGGTTGCTTCCTGAGCTTCCACTTTCGGAATCCGAAGATGCTGATATACGATTTCTCTGCGATTTATTTCTATCGTCTCCTGGGACTGCATTGTTACTTGAGGATCCTGAGTGCGAGGACTGTCGTTCTGCGTTCTGCTTCTGTCCTTGTATTATTAGATTCTGTATATGCTCTACCTTAGTGGGATCATTATTTAATTCGTGAGAATTAGTTCTGTTAAATTCCAAATACCGTATATGATCATATTCTGGTATTCTATACTCGCCATTCTGTCCAAAGGCAATGTTATGAGAATTATAGTAATTATCAGAGTCATCAGAGCGGTCCGAGAAGTCCAAGTTGAGGGTCAGCTTTTCATCCTTAGAAGACTGTACATATTTCGTTGGATTGTCAGCAAAGCTGTATAGATTCTCAAGCGAGGATTCATGCTTGTCAAGATCACGAATTCTTGTAGATGCTACCGTAGGCTTTATTTTGTTCCTAATTAACGTATTTGTGGATATAAAAGTACGTATTTGTGATCTTGGAGCAGGCGAGCCGACCAGGGTAAAATTTAGAGAGTCGGATCCATTATCCTTGTCGGGTTCCCTGACGATATTATGATTTCCCAAAACGCTTGAATTTGCACGGTTTCCTTTAGCTCTTAGAGGCGATGATATCATTGACCTCGTATTCAATTTATCTGACATTTTTTTAGAAATACATTCAACACTATTCACCAATTGATTCTAAGTCACATCCAGCCTATCAAATTTGACGTAACATACTAAACTGTGTATCAGAAATGAACACAAGCCAGAAACTGTTCTAATTAAAGGTGTGGTACCTAGCAACCTAACAACTTGGTATCTAACGCATCCTAACAATTTACATGGTCTGACACAATGAGTTTTGTAATAATGAATATTGATTTATCATGAATCATCATCGTCGTCGTTATCTCCTGGACAGTCTTAGTGGGAATTGATGACGTTACGCTGTTGTCGTTTTAGTCTAAAACACTTCCAAAGGCCGTAACGCGTTTCCCAATCAACGAAGAATAATTCAGGCTTGTCCCAAAGAATGTGATGGATGGCAAAATCGTAACGCGACTGTAATGGTGGATTTAAGTGCGGTGCCCACTGAGCTCGTTCCATCATAATCTTATTAATATAATTAAAAAATACTTTAGCATTATGAACCCAGCATAGAAGAGACATAATAGCCATAACAGTGGCATGAACGTGGAAGGAGACTTCCCGTGATAGATCCTTTCTTTCTAAGGTCAACTCCTGCAGGTTCATAGCCAAACACACTATAGATGCTGCTGTAAATCCACAAGGTACTTCCACTGCCAGGAGACATATTGTGCAGTAAGTGGCTTCAAGATTCAATCTAGTTGAGCAATGATTGATCACACTTTTGACAAGGCAGTCATGAAGGTCTTCGCGGTACGTCTTCAGGAAGTTTTTATCCTTCCTATTGTATTTACCAATGCATAGATCGAACTGCGTATTCTCGAAGAAGATCTTTGGCGTATCAAATTGATGTTTATTATTATTTCTATCCAGAAGATATTGCAGTACTCTGTTACCTAATAGATTTGCTAATCTGTTTGTTGATCCTATCATTTGCAGTAGCATCAGAAACATTTCAGAAGTCAAAGTTCTCTCGTATGAACTGCTGTTATGCAGAAAGGCAGCGTATTCAAGAGTGCTTCCAAAATCTAATATAGTTTCATCGTTAGTCTCATTCTTCATTGTCCAAAGACACATATGTCTGATGGCTACTAGGAGATGATCATTCGGAAGATGTTGTAGAATATGTCTAACGCACACTTCTAATCCTTTCCTGAGGGATCCATAAGGAGGATCATTTCCATCTGTTGCTACCATGCTCTCATAGAAGAGCTTTAAAAGCCTCTCGACTACCGTAATAGTTTCCATATTTTCAGGCCAATAATACACGTTCAGCAATTCGTATAAAACTCTCACGATAGCTTTTGCGTCTGCGATATCATTATCAAGCATCTCTAGTTTATTTAAGATCCTTTGAACTACCGTGAAACCAGAAACGTTTAATTCTATGAGAGTCCACAATAGGTCATAGGCAAAATCTTCCACTAACCACAACTTCTCTTTGTGAATTGTTTTTATAACGACTTTCGAAAGTTCCTTGGATTTCTCTGGTACAAAAGATTTTAACAGATTGTAATATGATTCTTTGGCCAATTTTAAGTGTTTTCTTTGTTTCCAATCGCAAAGACCTTGTCTATAAGGAAGACCATACTCATAATGGAAGAGGATTTTTATAGAACAAGGCACTAGAAGCGTTGGTCCTTCTTTCAATAGTTGTTCTCTTGAAGTTCTTTTTGAAATGAGAAAAATTTTCTGCAAAACATCATCCCCAGCATTAATGGGGCCATTTAAGACATCAATCTCTGCGGAATAAATTTTACGTAATTCTTGAATATCCTGCGAGAGCCTCACGTCATTGATCCGATTGAAACGTTGTGGCAAGCAAAAGAATTTTGCAAAATAATCCCGGTACGATAGAGCCAGATATTTTTCTGCCTTTGTCAAGGTCTTTAGAACTTTGTAGTCTCATAGAATTTTCGTAGGAACCATTGGGAACTAGTCTCCATTGACTGATACACGCAAGTTATGGAGACATCATCACTGGCAGACGCTCAATCGCCTGATCGTCAATTTGTTTAATACAAAATGAAAATACCTTTGTCTCTGGTAACTGTTTTATTTCTAGCCGTGGGAAAGAGCAATTATTGTTAGAAATCTGTCGAGGTAACAAAAGAAATGCATTTAGTAAAACAGTCGGTGATACAAATTTCATTTTTTCTTTCTTATCTTCATAAAATGAAAAGGATATCTTTACGTGCCTATAAAAACAATCAGCAACATGTTAATAAATGATTTAACAATTAAAATAAATATAATTATTCTTGATTTCTTGAACAAGTATCACGTTAAAGCAACTGGGCGATTGTATTTGAGCCTAGCATCAATAAAATTATTTAACAAATAATAAAGAATCTCTGAATAATTGATTGCTCTGGAATGTATCAGTAGTACATACATATGTATAATCAATGCCGTATAATATCTCGCCTACACAATACATAATGCCCTAGAGTCGTCTTTAAGGCGTCTAATGGCACAGAAGCTCTCTTTAAGACATCTTAAAGATGACTATTAGACATATGTTGTCTGGATCTATATCACTGTGACTTAAATGATATATCATTTAGAAAGAAAAATAAGCTACATTAATAATGATTAAATAAACTGAAAACATGAACGAAAGACGTCATTTCACAGGTAAAAGGAGTATTGATACGATAATAGAGCATTTAGTTATTCATTTACATAGTATCGGTATCCAGTCCCTTCTTTTTCCTATAATCATGTTCCGATTGATAGCCAGGAGGATGATTATGGTCGTTGACTCCAGTCGGCATAAACCTTTCAGCTATTACAGCACATTTGCCACGACATCCACGATGTTGTTCCGCACAACGATAATGGGAACGATTAAGGTGTTCCGAACGGGACGTTAGATTATAAACGTAACCCTCGTGCACGAGCTGCGGCCGACCTCTGGCAGACAGTCTGTATATGACAGGCTCCACAACTGTAAATTTATGAGGCCAAGAATGTTTCTCACAGTTTTTCTTTGGATATATGATTCTTTGACACAACCTCGGATGAAGAAGATGAGTTATTTATGTGTTCCTTTATTGATCTGAGAATGTTCCCTACTTAGAATTTTTTACCTTTGCGATTGACTAGCGATGATGTTATCATGCGTGTAAGAGATGTTGAGCTGATGAAGAACGACGTCATTCCAATTAGGAAATAAATTGATTGCACGAATAATATCGAGTCTCGGGTTTCAGTGGTGAGTGAGAATGATCTTTCAGCGATGGTTGCGATTAAGGGCGATTTCGTCTGGTCCAATGGTAATGAACTTTTTGTACCTTGTCGTGTTAGCTGTTCTGATTGCAGTGGTATGAATTTGCTACATGATGGAAGGCCGGAGTTGTTCGTCTGGACTGTCCTCTTTAAATCAGCTGTATAAAAAGAAGAATAGTAAAAGTTCTATCAAGTAGTGTTGTTTACAGATTTCATTTTCTTTGCTATCTTCACCTTCTTCGTTATAAGTTACATTCTCATTTTTTATAGAGTCTTCTATTGATATTGGGGTAAAATTACCCTGTTGGTCCTGCGATACTTCTAATACTGAGTTTAAAGATGGTCTCCGTGGATCATCTATATCTATCAATGGTGGTGGAGATCTTCTCCCTCTTTTCATAGGCATTTCGACTTCCAAACTGATCAGACGCTTATAACTATTACTCAAACTTTTAGAATCGTTTGGTTTAATCACATTTTCATCTGAAGGTGAGGACGTTTCATCAAGGTCAAGGCACATTCCTATATCTTCAAACGATGCAGTTATTTGCTGGCCATTTCTTAACTTGGTTTTTGATTCTATTGCACCACTCTTGGAATGAGCATCGTTAATGACAAGGCACGTTGCATTAGATTCATCCAAGTCCTGATTGGATGAATTTTCATCTGTATTCTATGAAATTAACTATACAGTACAAGGAATATTTAGAAGTTTAAAAGATTATAAGACAGACACTAACATTAAAATCACCATGTTCACAGAGTCCTATGATTTGTAAATTTTCCGCAGCTTTCAATATATCTGGAAGATCATCCACTTTTATATCAACTTCTCCCTGATACATAAAATTCACTAAGACACTCACATGTGCAAATGACATGTCTTTCAGAATAATCACTGGATGTTGACAAGGATTTGTCTGAAAAGTGAAAATAAAATAAGAGGTTCATTTGGAATAATTTACATGTAACAGACCCAGTTGATTGCGCAGCTATCTGTTGAAAGTTTCAAATATAAGAGAGAATACCTTAAAAACAGTTTTGAAGTATGGACTGCATATAGAAAGTACAAGTTTGTGTGCCTGAAGAATTTTACCATCAACTAGAAGTGTGACATCCACCAGATCATTTCCAGCTAGATGAGAAACAAATCCATCCGTTAGACTGTTCAAGAAATTATTCCATTTAAGCGTATGTAATTTTCCCATAGTATTTGCAGCCATAATGCACTATCTAAACCTGTAAAAGTAAATTTCATTAGGATATACTCCTACGTTAAGCAATGTTATGAAAAGTCTTTGAAATAAATTAACCAGGAGTTAAGGGCTTTCACAGACAGAAAAAACAGGGGCGTTTTCTTGAAATTTTTGTCTTTAAGAAAGTATTTCATTAGATTTTATAACAAAATTCCATTACTATTATTGTATAAAGTATTTTCAAATGTGATCTGACAGCTTGTGCAAATTTAGAGAATAGTGCTGAGATCCTTTTGTATAGAATTAGTGTACATTTAGCTACAACTCTGCTGCAATATTTTAAGCAGCATTCATAAGGATTGATGCACTTCTTTTAGTTGCATTTTACAGGCGCTCTATGAAAGAACACCGAGAAGTGCAGGGTCAACCATTAATTACTTTTGCGAAATTGTAGAATCAATTTTCTACCTTCAAATACAATTAAAATCATTTATTGCAAAGGAGACATCAAAGAATATGACAAGTATCCAGAATTATGAAAATATCTTTAATACTTTAGTTCGTACTTAATAATAGACTCATTTTTATACATAACTGGAATTGCATTTCATTTTCAAAACGTTACATTACATAGATGGGTCATTGATTAAGTTTTTTTTAAACACTAAAGCGTTATTCATAAGGTATTATGCAATTATGCAGTTGCATCGTGCAGGAGTTTTGAACTTACAAAACTTACCAAATAATTTGTTTTCACCTGTATAGTATTTGAATTAATCATGCTATATAATCAATAATTTCAAAAATATTCAACACTTAGGTTTTTATAAATGATCCTATTAGATAGATGATTAGATGCAATATGTGTTAAAAGAAAAAAAAACTTTGAGGGCCTTGACAAATATAGATTTCTTGCACACAGAACGCGCCTTAAGAGAAAACTCTATTATAAACTGAAGAAGTCGTTTCGTCACAAGCGCGCTTATGATTCATGGTTTTGTTATTCAGTAGAAAACACAAATAAAAAAGACGCGAAGTACTGAAAAAAGGGCCTAATCCTGAAAGTGAGCTTATGATGGATTGTCAGGAAATCGGAATTATGTTCTCGTTAATATAACGAGATAAACAAACCTTCTTGTTAACTTATTATCTTTTTTTATAGTTCTTACTAGTTAAATCTATTTGCCCCCCAGGGTTCTTCCATATCAGGTATACTATAACTTTTTTTCTATGAGCTTGGTGATTCAGTTTTTAAGTGTAGAGTATAATTTATTTATTATTAATTTATTCTAATGCATACTTTTATTTTGTCATGTAGACATCAAGTGACTTGATTGAGTTTTGTGCTAAGGACATCGAGTGCAACCATGGCTGGAGAACAGTTTTCTCTGGTTTGGAACAGCTTCCCCAGAAATTTATCATCTGGACTTTACACGCTTTTAACAGATGAGCATCTCGTCGATGTGACTCTTGCAGCTGAGGGCCAGATATTAAGAGCACATAAGTTAATATTATCGGTTTGCAGTACGTACTTCAGAGAACTTTTTAAGGTATTGCCAAGTATTATTCTCACATAATGGAATGGAATGGAGGCAGTATTAATATAAAGTGGAACTGTATCCTACCATGGGCTTGTTGCTAGTTTTATTTTTTTTCCTTATCTTTAATTTATGCCATAGCAGACATTTACCATGGATCTATATTTTTTGTTTGTTACAGGGTAATTCCTGTAAACATCCCATTGTCATTCTAAAGGATGTAAATTATCGTGATTTATCAGCCATGCTACATTTTATGTATCAGGGTGAAGTTAGTATAAAGCAGGAAGATATAGCAAGTTTTTTAAAAGTCGCCGAAACCCTTCAAATCAAAGGCCTTACAAAGGACATTGATAAAGTATGCAAGCAGAGATTGATAATACCTTCACAGAACTTTCCGCTGTTTCTAATTGATGGATTCCTTAGGATAAACTGGCACATGATACTGATGATTTGGAGAATCTCTTACGTGATGAACCTGTAGGAGATATATCCACAAGGCACAGTATATCTCATAAGTCCATTGAGAAGCAATCCAGACCACCTGACAAGTCACAGCGATCACCAGAGCCAAATAGTTCTCACAACGTAAAGGCAGCTTTTTCAGAAGATGGAAGAATCACTTCAAATCAATCAAACCATCCAGGCAGTGATACGGAACCCGAAAATGTTATGAATGCACTTCATATGTTTAATGAACGATATGAAAATGTTGAGAATTTATCTAACATCACAGAAGAACCCTTAGATTATACATCAGACATAGGAAGGACATCCAGAACGAAACACGAGCCCCTGGACTATACGTCAGACGTCGACGGGGATCCCAGTTACAGAAATTATCCTGTTCATGAACCACTGATTGAACGCCGAGAAGACACTTTACAGAGATCAACTGAAGATTCCTATTATCCCCAAGGTATGTCAAGAAAATTAAACCAAATATATATACTATTGATCCAAATTTGTGTTACACCGAATAAAAGTTTCATGCAGATTATTTCATTGCAGATTTTGTGCCAAACTCTAAGCTAACACCATACAATTCGAACTGCCAAGAAGAATCCCTAGGTAAATATAATTATAGATAGAGTATGAATAAAAGTAGAAAAATGTATTATTCCTAGAAAGAATAACGAAACTCCAGTAAATCCTCGGCTCAGGTTACACTAATATCGAGGCAGCCCTTCGAGGAGACTTTCCTTATGACCCAAGCTTATCCAGAGGTCGGCGAACTGTCAAAGGAATCCCTGGAAGTAGTCTGCCTCTGGAGACAACACTTAGGGTGGTCTCAGAATTGGGTCCAACGCTACGTATGGAACGCGGCAAGGTAATACGAATGTACTCTTGTCCGTGGTGTCTACGACATTTTACCAGGAAAGAGAATCTTAAACTCCACGTCCGCTATATCCATGGACCACTTGAAAGTCTCACATGTAAATTGTGCGGGAATAAATATAAAAACAGCAACAGTCTTCGGGTCCACTCGTACCTTTATCATAACGCTAAACGAAATAAAGATAATAAACCGCCGCCATCGCTCAATGGAAATGTCTGACAGACATCAACAAATGCCAGCCGTACTATCAATCAATGGAGTAGTATCAACGAGGAATGACATTGTTATATATATTATATATATACATATATTAGATATGTAGTAAACTGAATAAAATTATTATATTTATACGAGGAAATACATAGGGTGTACTTGATTATTTTTCCAAAAGCATTCATCGTCCGTGTATATGTATAGATAATAGGCATTATTTTATTATTGACTTCGTGATATTAACACTTGTGGTAGGTACTGCACTATAGATTATCTTTTGCGGTACATATCATACAAATTATAATAAAGCTTTGTTGGAGCGGAAAAGGATGTGTGATAAGAAAATATGTGAGCTGCGAGGAGACAGTATCATGATTCACATTGTACAATTCAGATAGTCTTCTTAGTCTATGTATATTTCAGTGCTTAGTCTTTAGCACATTAAAATTATGTTAAAAAAGGGATACTTCGATTATGGTAGATCGGAAGGATTTCCGACTCAATATCCAGAAAACAAAACTGCGGTGACTGTTGATGTGTTAGAAGCTGGATTTATCTTGGCGTTTGTTATAATTGCTACAGCGTATTATATCATTACTCCTGGCTACAGTCAGAAACGGGTATGCGACTATTTAGTTTACATCATTCTACTGTTCTTTTGCTTCGTTCCGTTATTATATTTATCTGTTATTCACTTTTACTTTTAGAGTATTTCTGTTGTTCTGAAAGCGACTTTCAGTATTCTCATAGGTTGCTTGATAATGTGTAAGTATATTAAGTCATTTGTATATCTATTAGCATGCTGTAATATGTGTACTAAGAATTTTCTTAATTGCCCAACAGTAGGAAATTTTGGTCAGGAATGGGAAGTTGGGTACCTAAACAGTACCACACCTTATCGCGCCGGTGAAAAGAGTGAAATTCGGGCAATAATGGGAATAAAAATCGGACTGCGTTCAGTAAATATAACTCTAAATGGTTTGTGTGACCTAGAACGCAAATTTGTATAAATATCATAAAGCTAAAGTTATTCCAATTTTTTAGGAATGGGTGAACGCAATACTCCTCTTGAAAAAGAAAAAATTAATTACAACGAAAGATTCGCTTGGACTTGGGATCAGGGGAGAATAGGTTTTGGCCCCTATGGTAATCAACAATCATGTATATTCATAATTGGTTAATTGAATAATTATTGATCAGAACTTAACTGAAAAATTCTTAATTTTGAAGCGGGCCTCATACAGAGGTCTTTTAGAGAGTCTCAGAGGAAAGGACTACCTTTACCGATTCTTTGGATAGCAGAATATTTTACATTGGATGGAGAAGGAATTCGATTTGGTAGATTTTATAGAACTGCAGGATGGTACACACATATTCTTTTATGGTGATTAGAGAATTTCTACTGTCTTACCTTTTAAGTAATTGTGAAAGTCAGAAGAATCTTTAATGGAGTTTATACTTACTTCAGGCTTGCCTTACCTACTTGGATATTGGCTAATATATTTTTACAATTAGTCGGACGTTATGCAGCGTATTTCATTGGAATAACTGGTTCCTTACAACTTTTATCTTGCATCGTGTGGATCTTGGTCAGAAACCCATTGCCATTGAGAATTGCTTTTGCTGATGGAGTAATACAATTGCATTACGGTTCCAATTTTTGGTTGACCTGTTTTAACGGTAAAAATTGACATGTGCCTACGCAATCTACTGATTTCTTTATTATACTTATTTTTGTCATAGGAATACTATGTCTGATTCTGGCGTTAGTAATGATCTTTATGGACCTTAGATATCCTGACGCGCTTTCAGCATTTCTTGGGATAGATCCGCTTAATCAGTATGATGAATGCATAATAAGTAAGTTCAATATTCATTTAAATAATTAATACGTGTAAATCAATTCTTATGTATCGATAACAGAACAATCAGATCTCAACAATGCAACGCAAAAAACTCATAAAATGGATAACGTACTGGAAATGGAAGAGGCCTCAAAAACGGAAAAAATAAAGGATGCTAATGTGGTAGGAATCTATTGCATTACATTGAAAAATACATTAGGAGTAATGACATCTTGGTATTGTATTCTTTCCAAATTTTTATCTTTTAACTTAGGTTGTAATGAAGAGACGTTCAACATTGACGAAGGCACAGAAGAAAACACTTTTGCGTGCTCCGTTACCAGTACGAATAGAACAATACCCAAATGAAGATCCGATTTATGCGAATCAAGTCCTCCCGGGGTAAGTGGCTTTAGATATGTATAAAAATGACTGCTCAATAAATTTTACTCCTTGAATTCGTTCTTTTATATTTGATTAGGCCATCACAAGCGTACAACGAACGCTATCGCAGTACTGAAAAATTGGTTTTACCACCGCTTCCACAAAAGCCGCTAAAAAAGAAGAATCGAAAGTAAATAAACGATGCAGTAATACCATAAGCAATACTAAGGATATCTGGAATTAATTGAAATTAATGAGTACTCAATAAATATAGTAATATAAAAGTGAGGATGTGATCAAGGCTCCAATCACTTTCGGGAAGCGGTTGAAATACATTCCAGATAACCGAATTCTGAAGGAGACTGTATATTTTTGTTATGCCAATAAGTATGTAATTACATGCTATGGATTTGTATATTGACAGCAGATTGGCAGAGCGAGAATATAGGTGAGGTCAGAGAGTATTGAACGTAATGTACGAGAAATCGTTCAGTTCTCTGAATCCTGTTTTTCTTTACTCTCGTGCTCCGAAGCGCTTCTGTTGCTCTTCTCCTCGGACTTCGATTCTTTCTCAATCGCTCTTTTTTCCTTGCTCGATTTCTTTTCGCTCTTTTCGGATTTATCACTCTTCTCACTTCTCTCGGACTTCTCACTCTTTTCTTTATCACCTCTTTCGCTCTTATCATCGCTTTTCCTGCCGTTACTGTCAGACTTGTCCTTGCTACGTCTGTCCTTTTCCTTATCTTTGTCCTTGGTTTTCTCGGAGTACTTTGATTTAGACGACCTGGACTTTGATTTAGATCGTGATCTCCTGGACTTTGATTTTGAGCGTTTGCTTCGAGAGCGGGAGCGACTTCTCCTTCTGGGCGATCTCTTTTTTCTATCCTTCGATCTGGACCTTGATCTACGTGATCTAGATCTTCTAGAACGTGATCTAGAACGATGTCGACCTCGAGAGCTACTTCGCCTACGTGACGGAGATTTTCTTTTACGTTCCTTAGACCTGGAGCGTTTCGACCTTGAGCGTGATCTACGTCTGTGACGAGATCGTGAGCGTCTGTGTCGCGAGCGTGATCTTTTTCTGGACCTCGAACGCCTGCTTCGCCCTCTCGAACGGGATCTGGATCTTCTACCTCTGGAGCCACTTCTGCTGCGCTTATCCTTGGATAACATACCAATCATGGGGTCTATTGTAGCTGATATTAAATGTTGAGCTTCTTTTACTCTAGACATTGCTTCTTCAATTTCTTTTTGGGCTGCCTCGTTACTCTTTGCTTCAGGTTTTGCAATTGCTTGGGTTGAATGGTATATTTTTATAGGTTTTTCAGCAAGCACTTTTCCATTGACTTGCAAAGCAGGAACCACTGACCCTTGTTCGGATAATTCAACCAAAGCATAATGATCAGTATCAGAATCTCTGGTACAGAGCCTAATATATTTTATCTCCACTCCGTTACTGGAGAAGAAGTCTAATAATTGTTCTGCTGAGACAGAAGCTTCCAAATTGGCAATAACTAATGTTCTGCGAATCTCTTCGATCCTTCTGCTGTCAAGATGACCTGGTAAATGTGGATACGCTGGTAGTCCATTTGCTTCTAGCTTGGGATCCATTGTAGTAATAACATGATTAGGAGGAATTCCCTCAATCGCATTCACCACATTTGGAGGAAGCTTTGGTTCTGATGGATAAAGGCCTGTGTAAACAGAAAAGGAATATAACCAATTGATCGTACAAAAAAATATTTCAATCTCATGCTTTATGAAATACTTACCAGGTACCACAGTGCCATTATTTGTTAATTCAAGTGCCCTTTGCTCATCAGGAATGTCTCCATTCTGATATGGAATAACAATAAGGGCACGGTCAATGAAGACTGTATTAGTCATATGCTGTGCAACAGAAACACAACCTTGATCATGGAACTTGATGTAACAAATACGCGACTGAACCGGTACAGCCACATCGCGTATAGTAGGATAGAGTCGAATATCTTCAATTTTTCCCAGATAACCAAAAAGTGTTTGCATTTGATCCTTCGTTGCCTGAGGTGCGATATTCGTCACCTGGACAACTTTAGTCGTTCCGACCGCCATATCCACAGCACTTTCCAAGCCCAGGTTAGCTCTCTTTTATAACACAGTCCGTTCTATCCTTGAAGAGAAATTTGTGCAAATTTTTTGCTCTAGTATAGCCTTTTTTAAAACTGTAGTCAAATTTGCACATAATGCATGGCGGAAACCATTATTTAGTACAATAAGTACTAACGTGTTGTTTCGATTTTCACTTGCCGATAGGACGCACAGCAATACTAACACACTTACTCCGCCATATTCGGCATGATCAAGTTATTTCTCATGAGTTACTACTTGCTTTATAAAACCAGAGATGAGCAGGGAGATGCACAACGCTACGATTTTAGGCGATACCAAAAACATGGCGCTAAATCATACCGGCGAGTTCAGGAGTAGGATTTTGTGATTATCACCTCCGTCGATAATGCATGTTCCGTCATAGCCGAGCTGAACGTGATCATGAACGTGTAACTTGACGGCAGAGGTTCTCCGAAACTTATCGCTGGTTCCCAGAGCAACCCTTAGAACCCTCCATAAGGGCATAAAGCCAGAAAGGAATAAGAAGAAGAAGGAAGAGAGAAAAAGAATTAAAAAAGAATAAAAAAATGAACAGCTGGTAGCCAATCCCTGTACTTGTCTTTTATGATCCCAACAGCTATTCACTTTTCATTTTTTCACTACATTTGAGTTACATAATCGACACCCAGAAATACGGCTTCCAGATTCTTACATCTCAGTGGGCTTAAACCATTTAGTTAATACTGATCTGAAGGAATAGACGAATAATGGACATTTCCAGTTGTAAGGAATATTTGGGATTGGTCAATTCTCTTAGATCAGTATTAACTAAACCGGTTTAAGGCCGTCGTGTAGTAGTCTATACTTCGTTTTGTACAGTTTTGTATCATGATGCAAAGCATGCAAAGACAGCAATATGTTTGAATAAATCGAGTGTTTTTGACGCTAGTTGACTAAGCATTTTAATTTTTATACGTAACACTAAAGGATAACATGGCGGTAATTATAACATTGTGTTGTCAATATTTTTTTCTGTTGACCTGCCCATTTTCCAAAAGTAATAGTATATGTGCTTGTTTCCTGCGACATTAATCAAAGTTTAAACTCTGGTTACCCTATCTTGAAACTATATTTAAAAAATTAAACCACGTTGAAGGGAACGGGCAATAGTGTTCCGTAATTATTGTCATATGCTTTTGTTGAAATCTGTAGCAAAATGTCTATCAGTTGATAGAATACCCCTTTTAAGGTATACATTGAAAAGTTCGTGGTTAACTTTTCAGATTACTGAGAGAATTATGCCTAAGATTATACCTGAAACATTATTGCCTGGTGTTATTTGCAAAACGTGACTCTCGCGTAATTTTCTATTACAACCTTTCACGCCTTCTATCACTACTTTCAGAAAAGTGTTTCAACAAGAGACCTTTTCAATATTTGGAGAACCTTATACTTCCTTGAAAATCATACAACGGTGATACTTGCAGTTTCGGCGAAACATTTTTAAACTCGACGACTATATTTATTCGGTACCTCTAGCAGACGTTACTACCTTGCAAAATATTGAATGATTTAACATCCCTGCAGCAGCACTGCATTGAATTATCAATAATTTCTTTTGTACATTGAGGATGGGATATTTAAGACTATCTTTAATCATTATGGGTTACCAAATATGACTATTACTATAATATACCTACAAAGTTACAAAGCAAAGTCTGGGTTTTGAAACTAAGGAGCAACTCACTCAGCTAGAAAATCAAGATGCATCAATAAGTTTATATTTATTGTATTCTTTGGTAAATCCAAAATCATAAGACAATAATCATTACATGATGTACATAGATACCTGCTTGTCTTAGGTTTTCGAGGAACTTCAAAATCTATAGCTGCATTTGCATGTGGACTCATTCTTTCATAATGACAATGTACCAGCACATCAGGCTGTTGAGAATTAGAGATATAAATTTCTTGCCAGATAAAAAGCTCATGGTAACGTTTAAAGAAGAATGCAGTTTTGGTAAAATCGAAAATAGGATATGTGTCCATTGATTTTTACATATAAAAAAGTACAGGTGAATTTGTAGGATACGACTCCTTCTTTAAGGACTTTATATGAAAAAAAACTAAACAATCACCTGGTGACTTAGAGGGTACTTTGAAAATTAAGCTTGTATGACAATAATTATAAAACACGGTATATACTGTAATGTCCCCCACAGCTTACTTAACGCAGAGATATGTAAGCTAAGACATATACCTCTGACCAGTGACAATGTTCAAGTATTTCCCTCCTGGTCTTCCATGAGCTAAGAGAATGTAAGCTGTAAGGGACTTCACTTTCTCTGGTATGTTTACATTACCATCAGCAAGATCCATGTACATGTGTGTACGTGAGACTCCACTCTATATCTGTATATACGTTTACGTATATCACTTATTAGATTCTTTTATTTATTTTCCAATGCGTTAACCATTTTATTAATGCATTTGGATACGTTTACTGTTCTAGCCTCCTACAAAGAGCAGTAAAGTTGCTACAAAGGGGGCTAAACAAATCGTGGAAGAAAATGTGTCTACCTTGAGTTTTTATAGAAATATGGTTTTTGGGGCAGCAGGAATTTATCTAACAGCCATGATGGTGTTTTTTGAATTTACCACATTAACTATTGTGAGTTTTTGCTATCATATACATATAAACATAAAATTTTATTTGCGATGATTGCTGCAAATATTCCCTATTTTTGTATTTATTGTAATTCCAGACTCTAACGATATTATCAGGTATTGTATATGTAGCAAGCTATCAATTTATGGGATACATGGCAAAAGCAAAATATACTGAATCTGGACAGTTACTAGATTCTGGAGTAGATCTTAATCTAGAAGGAGGTATTGCAGAGTAAGTATTTATTATAATAATATCGGATTAAGAGGTCATGGTAAGTCCTTTAATTGATAATAAATGATTTATTATTACAGGCACGTTAAAGACTTAATTATTCTAACGTCAGGAGTTCAAATACTCTCTCTTATTTCAAATTACTTCTGGCTGTTATGGCTATTGGTGAGTATCACTTGCTACAATATTTTATTGCCTAATCTGTTATTATTTACTTTTGGTCCTTTTTATATTTCAGGTACCATTAAGGGGTGCTTGGATGCTGTGGAGTAAACTCCTTTCTCCCTGGTTTTTCTCGGCACCACCAGTTCAACCAGAAATTGACGAGAAAAAACAGCGCAAACTAGAGCGAAAAATGGCATGGCGGCATTGATAATCATATAGCCACTATTATTCTGTGATCTGGTCGTCTTTGATAAGAAATAAGAGTTTCTTAGAGCGAGAAAGTGAGAATAATTTATAAAATAATAAAAATTTGTTATACTATAACGTCTAATTATTTTCATTTCGATTTAGGGAACTCTAAGATAAGAAGGAAAGTGGGAATCCCAATCCAGGAACTAGAATATTAGAAAGATCACTAGACTAGTAAGTTCCTTTAGCAAATCGTACAGTAAAGCATATTGTGCCATATTTTCCTCTCATCTTCGGACGACAAATAAACGGTGCACTGAGATCAAAGGTTAAGGTCGGAACGTGGTGAAGACCAATAAGGGGAAGTCAGTCGGGCACCTTTCGAAGAAATGAGCTCCCACATAAAACAAGATTTACTAGCGCGAGAACTCAGTATTGCTTTAAGACGAGTGCTAGGAATAGTAAAAAAAAATATCAACCAGTTTCGCAAGAATTTTATATGTTAGCAGTGTCTAAAATGTCACACGAATTCGGGTCATTCCTCGTGCTTCTTTCGATTATCATAAATTGCGTTCTATCCCAGGACACTAAAATTTCGTTTCGAAACAGTGGAAACTCAAGTAACATTGCAAAATCATTAACTCCTACTGAGAAATGCATTAATTCTTCCTCGAAAACAGAAAATATCCTGGAGGTCCGGCAAACGACTTATAATGCCACTAATCACTCATCTCGATTCGAATCCTCTTGGTTTGTTGAATTTCCTTCATTACCGGATGTCTTCGTCACTTCTACTTCACTTCCGGATGGCGAATGCATGCGTCAGACTTTGCGCTACTTGCAAGAACTTCGTAATGGAACTCTCTGGGCTTTTCAAAGTAAGCTGTACCGTACTTGAATGTATAAAATGGCTGAGCTTTGTCTATGATAAACTGCATAAATGTGAAACCTAATTATTTCACTATTCGTGTTTTGGAATAGTTTAGACTGTGTCCTGGCAATAATACTTGTTATTCGTGGAATTGATTTTGCTATATATTTATAGTTATTTTAAAAAAGTTCATTGAAATTTACTATTTAGTGGCGTAAGAAAGGTGTCGCAAGATCAGACATACTTACACGATACCTGAATGATCTGACATACCTCAGAGAATTATTTGCGTACAAAATGTCACATAATTTATGTGCATTTCAATCATCTCAGTCGTCAGTGATGTAACTTGCGATTCTCGATATCACGCGATAATTCATTTTCTACTGAGAATATAGCTATTACACGAAATTTTTTTTCTTTATCAAGTCGTAATACCACATTGACTACAAAGCCGCGATGCTGTGGCCAATTATTTCCCCCGTTAAAATAGATTCCTATAATTTGTTCGTCGGTCTGATTCATATTCCATTTAGTTTGAATAATGAGTTTTTTTTATTTCTCCAATCATTGTAACTATGTCCATGAGATACGTTGACGTCAGTAAAAGTTTTAATAATGTTTTTATAATGCAAGTAATGCGAGAATGAATAGCTTTTATGATGATACTCGCGAATATATTAATATTGAACGACAGTGCTACATCATTCATTCTATAATAATAAAAGATTCTGTATGTTTTCATCTTGGAACAGTCAGTTCAGAAAATTTTCTTGAATATTCCTTCTTTTGCTAACGAAGCGGTATTCGAACATTTCGAGTTAATATTTTTTAACTGACATCTTAATAAACAATAATGCGGGTTAATTATAATATGACATTGATATGAGCGTCTGACCATAACTTTGAAAATAAAAGAGTGAGAAAAGAAAAGATAAACATACATGACTAACGTGGCAAATATTTATCCTGTTTCAGTGTATGATTCTTCTAGTAGACGTTTCGAAGGAATAATAAGTGGTAACACAAGACACTATGGAAACTT
>JARQSV010000736.1:69506-159974 GCA_030142285.1 Calameuta idolon | reverse complement strand
GTCCGTAGTTCTCTTGAGATTAAATGACCATATAAAATAACATTTTTCTTCTATATCTTTACAGGAAGATTCGATGCCATGGGAATAGCTCAGGGAACTGTTGACAGAAAATATGGAAAAATTTCTGTACTACGTTTAACTGTGCATAGCGAAAGTGACAATTGGGCTATTTTGTCCGAAGTAAGTAAATTTACAGTCTCAAAGAATCACGTAGTATGTGTCATGTGGGAGAGGATAGATTTTCGATACCAATTAGTTTTCTTCTTTGGCAGATACACATCGTGGAAGATGAACCAAGCTGACAGGAAGAAGGACGCACAAAACTGTTTCGTTATAGAAATCATCGATAATACACTTGGCCAGAGTTCTGCACTCAAAACTTAAAGGATCTTGGTATCGTTAACCTTAATTTTCTTCGTATTATTTCACTATTTTTTTCGAACATTGTGAGCCACTGAAGGATTTTACAAAAGAAAAAGTGCAAAAAAATTAAGGAACCAAGATAAAAACTTGAATCTCAAAAATAGACTCGATGAATCGTTAAACAAAGGAATTATCAAAATATTAGTGCAAATGGTTTGCCTTTTAACACGATCGCTTGGACCATGTAATAACGTCTTAACCACCTGCTCATGTTAAAATGAAGTCCTAATTCATTCATAAAGCCTGCCTCTTTATATTCTCAGCATTTAATCAATTTCTTGTCACATTGATTGGTTTTACGAAATGTGACCTGGACCATATTTTTATGAGTCAATAAATATTCAGCGATAATGTTATATATACCATAGTCGTTGTTTTGGTATTAATCAGATAAGTAATCATTTGTACTGAGGTATATTTGACGAGGTATTATAACGAACGATGTGACAAAGAGTTTATTAATATACCTGCTGGTAAGTAGTTTTAATAAATAACCCAAACAAAACAAATTACGAAGATGTCGATAAGACTTCCAAAAGTAGGAGGTAAGACCTTCTGAAGACGACTTTTTGACACCTTTGTAATTTGCGCTGTCTTGGAGGCAATCGTTACGACTGCTAACATTGTTTGAAAAAAAAAAAAAAAAGGGGAAACCAGTTTAAAAAGGACTGACCAGAACGGCAAAAAATGGGAAGTAAGGCGCGGTACTTCAGCTGTAAGCTCGCCCAATTGAGGGCTGATAATCTCGAACTATGAAACTAATTATTTCCAAATTTAGATCTAATATATAAAAAAAATTTTAACCCTTAACTATCACCTGGGGTCTCAGCGATCTCAACGTAACGTGTGATCCTTATGGAAACTCTATTGAAGTGTGACTGTTAAAAGTTAAACACGTGTATTTTTATTTTTGATAAAACGGATGTCCATACCTACTTTTCTGTATTCCCACATGTTCCATGCGGTCGTGCCTAACAATCGCCAATAGAATTTCGTTGAGTTTCGACTTAAAGAAAGAAACTTTCAACGTGACATTTTTACCTGCCCATAAGGTCCCAAGGCGATTGTAAATACTTCGTAGCGTTTTAGCTTGAATAATACACGATCGATATGTATTCGTCAAGAGTATTTTATTCGTCGCGTCTTTAGCTGATTTTTCTACAGCTCGTTCCTCGCGCGAACGCTCTTGTTGTAGGTATGCAATAAAATAATATATAATATATGTGCATATATATGTATTTTATAATATAATTGTTAATGAGTGAGTAATCGATTATTGAAGGGTTGTAAGAGAAAAATGAAAACGGCGATAATGAAGGGGCGAAATAAAATCCTACTGTTCAATCAGTGGGATAGGATAGAAATACTCATGAACCCCGTTCTACAAAATGTAAGTTTAATTTGTTAAGCGATACTTTTTGCTTTTGCTAAAATGGAAATGCATAAAAGAATTATATAATTAACAGAATTATATACGTGGTGTGACAAGGACACGGAACGGTTTTGGTCCTGCTGTGACGCCGTCCACTATTTCTGTGCTAGGTTTCTTGTCACCTGGCACAACAGAAAACCTAAAGGTTTGCAAGAGGGCCGTTGTTATTACGAATATATTGCTCTTGGCCAGACCTTCTCCCATGCAACGGTGTTTACCTGTGATATAGGAAAAGAAAAAAAAAAATAGAATCTTTCGACACACTACTTGTTACCTTTGCTCAACCAAATATAATACTATTTCTTCTTTGGTTTTTTTTGTAACACTTGTATGAATACTTACCAAAGCTAAATGGCAGATATTGATCGGGTATTGAGATCTTTCCATCAGAGTTGATAAATCTCTCTGGACGAAATACTTCTGGATCTTTCCAGAAGTTATTCATAAGAATCCCATTGAAATTAGGCACTATCATGGTATTCTGAAATACGGAGATGAGAAATTGATATAGCAGATAATCATAATATCTAGCCAGTACCTTATGTTTTTTGTTTATAGTATATTTTTATTTTTTTATTAGAGATTTTTTATAAATATTTTATTTACCTTTGGTATCCGATATCCTGTGATATATGTGTCCCTTAAGGCTCTGTGTGGTATACCCATGGTACGTCCCATGAACATCCGTACCGATTCCAGAACAATCGCGTCGTTATAGGGCATTCTGAGAAAGTACATAAGTTAATAGATAGCATCTGTTAGGATATCTTCACGGCTCGTCTTCAAGAAAAGTAATCAAAATAAATAGTAATAATTATACAATTTTCAACTTTTACCTTACTCTATCACTCAGACATGGAAACCGTTTATGACCAATTACCAGATCAATTTCCTCCTGAGCTTTTCTCTGGATGTCTGGATTGAGTACGATGTAGAGAAAACAAAAACTGAGAGCTTTCGAAGTTGTTTCGGAGCCAGCCATGAAGAGATCCAAGCAGATAGCTAGTAATTGTGGTTCTGAAATAAATATTATACTAGTAATGCCATCTTTTATTGAAGTATTAATTTTTGAAATAATTTATGATACTAAGCATACCTGAGAACGTGTCACTGTAAGATTCTGACTGTAAAATATTTATGTAGGCGTCCATCAGATCTCTGGGCTTCTCAGGATTGATGTTAGTCTTGTGATTTTCTAATTCTTTCTGTGTATGGGAGGTAGTAGTATCAGAGCAATGCGTATTTGTATGTGAATTATATATTTTACGATGACTACTGTACCTTAAGAAATCTCCAGATACGCTCGTGCGTTGCAACAAATGATTTGTAACCAGAGATTTCAGGCGCCAAGTATCTCAGTATCGGAAAGTAACTGAAAGTACTGCCCACCATATCCACATCCTTTAAAAGTTGAGTTGCAATTTTTTGAAGATATTTCAGCTCAGCATCATCAGGATTGTATCTGAATCAATTATGATCATTGTGTGAAAGCAGTTAACAACATATAATTTTTTCATACTTTTATTTAAAATCAAAACATCTACCTTTTCCCAGTCATCATTCGCCATAATGTATTGAGTACTGGAATGCCAAAGGCATCATGCATGCTGATTATCATTCCGGAGGACTGTGAGATTCTTCTCACTTCAGCATAATCGTCAGCTTTCACATAAGCATCCTCAATAGTCATTCCTTTATTTTTTCTCTTCCTAGTGTCCGATTCTATGATGTCTTCTTCGTTTGTTATCATTGTATTATTAATATTCGTATCAGAGATCAGTTGATAAATCTGCCCATTATTATTTGAACAACATTTGATTTCTTGTCTGCTTTCCGACACCGGATTATTGGCATTTAACAAAAGTCTTTTAAAGTGATTGACCAAGTGCTGAGCTTCTTCTTCTATCAATGAGGCCATAGTGGTGCGACCAAAGCCAAATTCTCTTAAATGTCGAAGAACAAATCTGCGTTGTTCAACCCATAAGCGACCATCAGTGACCAAAACACCTGTCAGAGTATTTATAGGTTTATAAATAAATGTGTGCACAGTTATTTAAGAGTACATGTAAACTATAAAATAATTTTACCCTGTGACTTTCCCTGTGTTCTCATTTTGTAAAAGTGTCCAGTAGGCCTCCCGTCGCAATCCTCATTGGTCAGCATTGATCTTATGCTGTTATAATCATTCAAGAATACAATAGTATCAATGCCAATTTTCACAGTGAAAACTGGACCATATTTTTTGGAGAGAATCGATAGAGTCTTGCATAAATAGCCGGTCTGCTTTCGAAGCCGAATTACTTCTAGGGTTGAGCCCAGGATAGGCCACCAACGTGGTCCTGAATGAAGAATGAAACTTGAGGAATGATACCAATAATGAGTTTAGAAATTTTGAGAAAAGTTTAAGTTATACCTGGCGGAAGACCTTTTGGTTTTCTTGATCCCAAGTAGAAAAATAACATCAGTATAATAAGGAATAATATAGCTGGCAGATACATCCTAGACGAGTAATTAATGAAGTATAGATTAAATAGGTGGATATATATTTATAATGTTTATATTGTACAATATTATGTAGAGTAACTCTTAATGTATATAGTTTAACGAGATTATAAAACAAGGAGGATATCGTTCATAACATCATGCTGGAAGAAAGTGAAACTGGAGAAAGTTGCATACGGAAAGTGCAGCATTCTCCATAAATATACTGTCATTTCCCCATAATCTCATAACGATTTATGTAACGCGATCTCGCGGCTTGGTTTTTATTCTCTATTCGTAATTTAATTAGAATCAATGTGAAACGTGTAAATAAATAAATAGGTACAACGCGGTTACTCATTATCCTTCATTGTCTTATAAACTTTTCAAAGTTTAACTCATTTTATTTAATAAATTAATAAGTTAAGAAACCTAGTAAGCGGTGCATTAACTTTGTTTTTGTTTGATATTTTTTATGATTTAGTTTATGGAAACTGGTGAGAAAGTGTTAAACGTTCTAGTTTTCTTAACTGTATAAGAATCTTACGACTTACCTGGTGCACTCTAATGAAATGACTCGATGCATCGGGTAGACAGAACTGTTCAGGTTCCGGCTGTTCGCGAAGTCTTTAAATGCCCCCTCTTTTCATTCTCAGTTCTTTTCGCTATATTATATTGATTTACTTTTTCTTGTACTCTTGAAGAGCTTTACGAAATTTGCACGAAGCAACAGTTTCGTAATATTCCTAACAGGTTCATCAGATTTATCGACAATAGAGGAGATGAGTTTAAAAATAGGAAGTGACAGTATGGCATGGCTAGTTAACAGAAAGTTTTATATTTATTTAATGTATAATTTTGGTTTGTAAATTATCTGTATTTGTTTGATCTTCACTTTCTTTGAATTTGACATCCTCTTCGGTAGCATTGTCATCACTATTGTTGTCTTTCTTCTCATTCACAACTTCTAAGGGTAGCATATCGCCCCAATCACTACCCTTTGCGCAACGGTATGCGACTCTGTAAAGGAATAAAAATGGATATTTCCCTTGCAGTAGGAATATAATAGTACGAAGTAGCTTATTTCTGGAAATTTTCGTGCCCTTACTTTCCATGCTTGCTTTTTGTGAAAATGATTTCCTGAAGGTTTCCGTCCTTTGTGCATAGACGACAAATCGTGTGCCTTGAACGCATTAAAATTGGCCGAACAACCCTGGGCCATTGTTCATCGTCCTTAGGTCTTTCGCCTGATCAAAGTCAATATCAGTCAAGTCAAGTCGAATATCAATTAACGTTATCTTCTTCAATACTATGTCTCACCTTTCCTCATAATAACATAAGAATAGCGCTCTTTATTTGTATGTCTAGGGCTGATGAAAGGTGTAGAAATGTATGAAACTTCAAAATTACACGGTGTTTCGAGTTCCTTGTATCTGGGACATTTTAAATCCTGTGGACACTGAAAATTTAGTAGTAAGGTTTTATGAATTCTGGTCCTTTATTCAGTTTTATTATTTTTATTTTATGGTAATCAACTCACTGGAGAGAATGTATATCCAGATTGAGAAATCTTTTGAGAGTTCTCGTTTGATACGTGTAAAACAAAATCTCGTGCCTCGTTCACCAGCTAATAAAGTGAATAAAACAATTGTTAATACAAAAAATTATTTAATAATAAAATATTATAATGAAACGATTATCACATACCTTAAAGCCAGCATTTGTTCCTTGTTCTACAATAACTAAATACTTATTTGTTTTTCTCCACAATTTCAGAACCGTTTGTAATCGTGTTTCTATGTTTGGCAATTCCATTAAAGAGTAAGCGCTTACTACAATATCGTAAGGAGGCTGTAAGCAGTTCCAATGATAGTTAAACAAATAAATGGAGAACATCATGCAATTTAAAATAAAGTTCTTACATTTGGTGAAGCTGGTAAAAACTGTCTGTAGAAGATATTATTAATTTTTGGTTTCGATTTCAATATGATCTGTTCAGACAACTCATTCATCTGAACGGAAATATCAACACAGAAATATTCTTTGATAGATTTTAACCAGAATCTTGATGCAGCCCTGAAATAACAAATAAATATTTTTGACCTGATAAGATTTAAAAGGTAAACTTTATAAATTCTGTTAAAGTTACCACATGACACTGCCAATTCCAGATCCAAAATCGAATAGAGACTGCGGTTGAAATTCCTTATCTCGTATGCTGATTTCATTGAAGATCTTACACATTACTGCATAGTTTTGTATACTTCTGCCTACCACATATGACAAACTTTTGTATGCGTCGTATGAAATAAATTCCCATTTAGTCAATTTCTGTTTACAAAGTTTTATCACAAGCGGTCTATACCGCTTTTTCAATGTTTCTGTGTCCACCGATATACCATTCTTTTGCATATGATTATCTAATATTTCCTTTTCTATTTCCTCATACTTTGCCGTAATATCTGCCTGTTCCAGAGGCGCGTGCCTTTCCCTTAGGTACCTTGCCAATTTTTGCCCATCCTCTAGCAATACATTCTTTGGATGATCTGCAAAGCTCAAGTTTGTTAAGTTATTCTATATAACAAAGAGAGTAAGATTTGCAGAAATCAGATACCTTCCATGGCAACTTCAATAGCCTTCACAATCGAATTTGGCAAATCGACTGTGTTTATAGACATTCTGCCAGGATGTTTCCTGGGTTTCAAGTCTTCATTCTCAATCTGAGATGTAACTGTCTCGTTTAACCGCACGTTAACTTTTGATAACTATAGAAAAAAAAGTTTCTGTGAATACACGTTTACATTATAAATTTTATCAAAATTAAAAATTACCAATTTTCGTGTTATATTTGAATTTCCCGGTTTGTTCCGTAATTTGGAAAAAAAATAACTTACCCACCGCTGTGATGTTACCAGTGGAACTCTGAGTCGTCCCAACACAATTCTATGTAGTTCATTCATTTTCCGTTAGAGGTAATATGTTCTTTTGTTTTTTTTTCGTTCCTTATTTATTGAGAGATTTCCATCTAGTAGACATGTAGTAATTCTCAGTGCAACCTAAAAACAATATAAATATGAAAGAACTTCTATGAATCCGTGTTAATGTTTAACGTATAACGTTTATCATTACTGTAAATAAAAAATCTCACGAAGAAAAGTTAATTAGATCCAATATACCTTTTAATGAAAGTCTAAGCAAGCACGCCTTATCAATATAAAATGATCTACTAAATTATCTGCATAGTAGCGATATTTAATTATTATGAAAGTTAAACATTTTGAAATAAACATCGTTATGAAGAATTGAGAAAATATATTAAGAGCGGACTGGTTCTGCATCATTTGTTGTCGTTATTGTTATTTTCGGTTCTAAGACAAAATGAAATTTGCTGAGCATCTAAGTGCTCACATTACCCCAGAATGGAGAAAGCAATATATCAATTATGAGGTAACGGCTCATGCAGTTAATTTAAATAAGATGTTAAAACTAAAACAAAAATACAACTTATGTGAGAGTACATAACGTATTATTCATTAAAAATAAGTATTAATTAGCATTACTTACTTTACGTGGTAAAATACTATAATAAGTATCCTGCGCTTTATTTCCTTTATTATTTACAATACTAAAATATACATAACTCTGCGGTACATCTAACCTCTCTTTATTAAGCACGAACCGTCTACTACGCAAAGAAAAAGAACAATATAAAGCAGTATAGAGGCATAGCATACGCGAGACGTAAACGCCACCATTATAGATGTCTCTAGGTTCAGCAATAAAATTCGGCGCGAGAAAACGCGCAATTTTAAGACTCTTTTAACCATTTCGATCTCATTTTTGTTGCAACAACAGGAAATGAAAGCTCTATTATATGCAGCTGTGGAGCAAGCACCGTCTGTAGACGCGACTGAGCCTCACGTTTTAGAGAGATACTTTAGTAAATTCGATGAGAAATTCTTTCATTATTGTGACAAGGAACTAGCAAAAATAAACACCTTTTATTCTGGTAAGTGAAAGTAAGATTGTTTTATGTATTTAGTTATAGTTGACACAATTCTATGTTGCTCGATAGAGAAACTGGCTGAGGCCACAAGAAGATTTGCTTCCTTGAACAATGAGTTGAGCGATGCTCATACAGTTTCTGAAGATAGTTCCTTTGGTGGAAGAAAAGTCAGATACCATGGACGTATATTAAATAAGAAACCAGTCTCAGCTCGCAAGGTCCAGGAACTTAAACTTGCTTTCTCCGAATTCTATCTGTCTCTTATTCTACTGCAAAATTATCAGAATCTCAATTTTACTGGATTTCGCAAGATTCTCAAGAAGCATGATAAAGTTTGTTATTGTTGGACTTCATTTTTAAATATGGTTCCATTGCAATTGAACATAACAAGTGGTATTTTTTTTGTAGCTTTTAAATGTGGACATTGGTGCGAAATGGAGAGCCGAACATGTGGATACAGCTTTGTTTCATACTCATAAAGATATCGACAGACTGATTGTTGAGACGGAAGCTGTTGTCACCAGAGATCTGGAGCATGGAGACCGTCAACGTGCTATGAAGAGATTGCGTGTTCCACCTTTAGGTGAACAACTCTCTCCATGGATCACATTTAAAGTGGGATTATTTTCAGGAGCCTTTGTGGTGCTCTTGATAGCCGTCGTGCTTTCTGGTAAGTCTTGACAAACAGGATATTTATAAATTTCAATATGATAATGATTTTTCCCTTCAAATAGGTGCTTACTATAGAAATAGAAATGATTGGCGTGTATTATGTCGACTGTATCGCGGCCCATTACTGATGATCCAATTCTTATTTCTCATGGGAATAAATGTTTATGGATGGAGATCATCAGGGGTCAATCATGTACTTATATTCGAATTAGATCCAAGGAATCATCTTTCTGAACAGGTTGTAAATCATTCATTAATGTCAAATACATCTGTGCAATCTATTCATAAATATATTTTGATTATAGCATATTATAGAGATGGCTAGCATATTTGGACTCGTTTGGTCGCTTTCTGTTTTGGGATTTCTATACAGTGAAACATTAGGCATACCACCGTTTGTTCATCCGGTATTTTAACCCCATTTTAATTATTTATTATTTATAGAGTAGAAATAGAAATATGTTATATATTATATTACCTATTTTTTCAGATATTTCTCTATTTCTTGTTGGCCCTGTTTCTATTCAATCCAACAAGAACCCTCAAGCATGAGGCCAGGTTCTGGGCGCTCGGTGTTCTAGGTCGTATCTTTTGCGCGCCCTTCTTTTACGTTGGTTTCGCAGATTTTTGGTTGGCTGATCAATTGAATTCTCTACACACGGTTTTTCTGGACTTTCAATATTTTGTCTGCTTCTACATAGAGAACTCGTCCTGGACGGAAGTGACCGGTACATTTCTTTACTACTTCATTTACTACAGCGTTTAGAGTAATAATTGCAACATATTTTTATGTAGACGCAGAGACATGCATAATTCATGAACACTCAATGCGACCATTCGTTGCATGTCTACCAGCCTGGTTTCGCTTTGCTCAATGTTTGAGACGGTACAGAGACACTAAGGAAGCTTTTCCGCATTTGGTCAATGCTGGAAAATATGCTACAAGCTTCTTCGTAGTTGTATTTTCTTATTTACACCTTACTTACACCAGTAAGTATACTAAAGTTCGATCACTCGTAAGAAATCATCGTGAGCGTTCTTTTTTAACATTTAGAGAATTACGTGATGGACACTGAGAATCCCTACTTTTATCTCTGGCTTACTGCAAGTATTGTAAGTTCATGTTTTGCTTATACGTGGGACGTGAAACTGGATTGGGGTCTGTTTGATACTAAGGCTGGTGAAAATAAATTTCTGCGTGAAGAGATCGTTTACTCGTCACCGGTAATTAGACACTTATTGGATACAACGTTAGAAAGGAATTTTAAAAATAATTATCTTTATTTCTTATATCACAGCATTATTATTACTTTGCCATCGTGGAAGATTTTATTTTGAGATTCGGATGGGCGTTTTCACTGTCTTTAACTGAAATGGGATATGTACATGCGGATCTTATGGTTTCCATAATAGCACCATTGGAGGTTTTTAGGTAAGTCACGAAATACCACATGAAACACAACGTAATAGTCTGAAACTTTACAATTCGGATAAAAGAAAAATGCAAAGGAAATGCAAATTTTTCACGTTCTTTATTTTTTATCCAATCGATGTTAACAATTTAATATACAAGGAATGATTTTGTATTTTGCACAGTGTTGTATTCCTGTCAAAGAGGAAGAGTGCATGATAGTTTATGAATGCGCTTTCCGATTAATCTAGTATCTGTAATTTTTTTTTATGAATCACATAGTGCTTTCAATATTATTTTTTTTCTATAAGCATATTGTATGGTTGGCATTTTGTATGCTAATTCACATAATCCTTTTAAAAAAAACTTAGTAGAAGGTACATGTGGAACTATTTGCGCCTGGAAAACGAACATTTGAACAACGTTGGAAAATTTCGTGCCGTGCGAGACATCTCCATAGGACCCATGAGAAGAGAAGATCCTAAACTCGTGATTGGTATCATGGATTATCAAGAGGGTAAAGACGAAGACGAGGACGACGACGACGATGACGACGATGTCAAGGGTCAAGATGCTTGGAAGAAGCAGTATTATATATTCTGATGACATAGTGAATATCAACCGTGTAACATAAGACCTGCTTTCGAGCTTTGGGTTTCCAACCATACAGGAATTTTCGCAGCATGTCGCAAATTGCAGTTGTCAGTAGGAGCATGTGTTCTTGTTTGTTTACCATAACAGTAATTAATTCATTCTAAAATAACATTAAGTATAATTGTCGAATTTCATGATAATCAGGAGATTCGTCTGGAATTTCTTTCGGCTGGAAAACGAGCACTTAAACAACTGCGGCAAATTTCGTGCAGTGCGTGACATCTCAGTCGCTCCGGTGGATTGTTCGGATCAGACGCAGATCCTGAGGATGATGGATGCTCCGGATGGGGTGGTGAATCGCAGAAGAAAACAGAAAGAGAAGACCAAGAGTAAACCTAGTAGACTCCTTTTGGAAGGCGAGTCTATCACCGACGACTACGACAACTAAAATCGACCTAAACAGAGTTGTCCATTGTTCATTTTCCATACTCTTAGTATGGCACGATATTATCATAGGAACTATGAATATATAATTCTAGGTGTGTTACAGATACAATCGCTAGAGGATATAATAAATGTTAAGAGAAGAAGAAGTACTAAATGTTGGTTCATTAGAGTATCAAGTTCTTCTTATACACTATAATCCAACTATTTCGTTAGTTGCTCCTATAATAAGCGTTTGATAGCAGATGTCGCTCGGGCAGCTGATACGCTCTTTCGAAGCAGTTGGTCACGCAAAGTATAACGATACAAAAGTGCGGATCTTTGCGGGTAAAAACTGTAATTGGACTCGCTGAATCAGTATCGGGATTCCTGTTACATTCATAATATCGCGCGCCGGGCGACGAACTCTTTTATACGTATACGAGTAGATAGATTTTAGTGGTACAACGTATAGAGGTAGATCGTATGCCGGCTGGATTATTGATTGAAATGAAAGTCCGTGTAGAGCGCAAGTCCCGACCGTCCTCATGAATGACAGTAGTACATATGGAAACGACGGTTCAGCTACGATAAACACGAGAATAGAAAGAACATCTAAAAGGAGTGACTGTGTACTGTCGTGGTTACCTGGTGCACCGTCACTAACCAGTATGAGGTCTCGACTGTTGCCTGGTACGATATTCCTTTTGCTGGTGACCCTCACCACAGGAGAAATAGAATATTATCCAGGTAAGTCTATCTGAAAGCTATTAAAATATTTTCTGTCATTTATATGGTTAACGTTTTGACAGTTTCACTGATCATATTCTTTTATATGACCTTCTTTTCTTTTTTTTTTTTCGCTGTCAATACGCCAAGTGGCAAGATACATGTTAACTTATCGCTATTCTACAGGAAACGTGTGTGTGAAACCACCAACGGAACACCAGCTGATAAGAATACATACTTGACTGTGTCTTGTTTCCCTTGCATTTTTATTTTTATTTTTATTCTACTGAGCCTCGTTACACCTGATCGTTACTCGTAGGAATAGTATCGTTAGTATCATAGAGCAATAGAACTACTGTATAATTGACTATTGTTTCTGTACAGACGTGCTACCAGAGTCACCAAAGGATATTACATTGAAACAGGTGGCCAGGTATCTCGAGGCTCAGAGTCATCAGCAGCATTATTACCCACGTCTACCGACGCATTTTAAGTCGCGAAATCATAAAGAACATCTGCTGGAATTACTGCGGGAGAAGGAAAAGAATATATTGGATGACCTGACCGAGAAGTCGCATATAATTGACGTTCTTCAGAATCAATTGAAGGAACTTGATTATCAACAGGAGACTCAGAGGAATAATTTTTTCAATGACTTAGCGCCCAGGAACGAACGTCAGCGTGCTTTCTACGAATTGGAATCCATCCCCAGGCAATTTCCTGACAACTATGGCAACTTTAGGATTCCAATTTTGGAGAAACCATCTGAAAATG
Organism: Calameuta idolon; assembly: GCA_030142285.1. Taxonomy (NCBI): domain Eukaryota; kingdom Metazoa; phylum Arthropoda; class Insecta; order Hymenoptera; family Cephidae; genus Calameuta; species Calameuta idolon. The sequence continues at coordinate 147,029 of JARQSV010000736.1, read as the reverse complement.
GAATTAATTTTGAAAATACTGAACGGAATTATCCTGTTGTCAGCCTTCCTATCGCTCCCGTCTCTCATAAACAGGAACGTTATCTTGGTCGTGGAATGAAAGAGGAACCTTTTTCCATATTTCCTGGAAGGCATGGACAGTTTCATAAGGACTTATCTGGGGATAATGTTGACGACTCTATTGTTAATAGAGAAACAACAGAACCTATAGTCCAATTTACTTTTAGTTTTGATGATTCTAATTTGGCTGATAAGGATCCGTTTGCTGTGAAACCAAATGATCCTCGTTATTATCAGGATAATCCTTTTTCAACTGGTAAGAATTGACGGTCTAATAATTATTGCAAATACTGTTAAACGAATAACTTAACATTTATTATTTTATTTAGTAGTAGATCGAAGTACAAATGATCCTTTCAAGGTGATAGAAAGTCATGAGGAAGTCAATGAGATTTTGCCGAAAACTAAAGAATTGGTACCAGAGCAGAATGCTTATGGCAATAAATTCCAAGATATAAACTCAGGGATGATGCCAGAACCACAGAGAAGAGCTGAACATGATCCTTTAGTATTACCAGTTGATCATCAGGGTACTAGTGACATCTTTATCATCGGTATGTTTTCAAATAGAAAGAATAATCTATTTACCTTCCTCTAGATGAAGAATATTTATTAGTCTCTATTAATTATATCTTACTTTCTTCTGTTTCAGCCACCGTAGCGGGCTGCTCAGCTGCTGCGATGTTTGCTCTCGTTTTAATCAGCTTAACATGGTGCAGGTGCGACTTTATTTAAAGTCCAATTACCTTCCCAGGAATCATGCTGGCTGAAATAAATATTAAATGGCTTAAAGACGGTTAATGATTTCTGGAAGGGAATGAAAAATTTAACAAAGTATTACCCTTACCACGGATAATTGATCTTTAAAGGCTCATTCTTCCCAGACTTCAACGAGGTGCCAAAGCGGCAGCTGATATTGAATATCCAGCATACGGTGTCACAGGACCAAACAAAGACATATCTCCATCAGGCGACCAGAGGCTGGCCCAATCGGCGCAGATGTATCACTTCCAGCATCAGAAGCAACAAATAATAGCTATGGAAAAGTACGTGGAAGAAAAACTTACAATTAGATCTAAGCAAGCTCAAGTGAACCTATAATTAAGTCACTTATTTCTTTAGCCGCACGGCTGCATCTCGAGATCCTGGTTCGGTATCTGAAGCCGAGAGCGAGGAGGAGAATGAGGAAGGCGATTACACAGTTTACGAGTGTCCAGGACTTGCACCGGTAAGTCTATCTTGCATCATACAAAATAAGAGGATTTCACAGATTGACTTTACATGTTTCTCTTTTTCTTTTATTTAATCTTTTGCCGTCCCTCTGGAGTTTCTCCTTTCTGCAATGTCGGAGACTCTATTTTTTATTTGCCTTTAATTTTTTCTGTTCTTGTAGCCTGAAGCTGTGTTTACTATCTAAACTGTCCTTGCTAGAGTCTTCCGCTTATATGGGAAAAGTATTAGCAGACTATTACCTCAGCTAGGGACTTCGTTTTAACCCAAGGACATTATTGTGCCTTTTTAAAGACTGGTGAAATGGAGGTGAAGAATCCACTGTTTCATGATGACCCGACGCCAGCTACTCCGGCGCAAAATAATCAACAGGGGGACCATTAGATCTAACTTTGCTGTAACAATGATGAGGTGGATAACGAAGAGGAAAAGTAGGACGGTAATTACGACGATGGCGACGAATGCTGATTCTTAATCTGGTAATGCGATAAAGATATGAATCCCTGGTATTTAGTTCACTTTCAATATGTCATATCTTGAGAAGTGTTTATCGAATATGCGAGGCAGATAGACAAGGAGACATGTACACCTAAATTATATACTATATACATATATTTAATTATACAATTTTGCAATTTATACAAGTCGTTCCAGTATGATCAAGACAAAAAAGTATGTCGACGAATTTCAACGCCAATCGAATGGCTTTCTTCCTAAGGATTTGTCTAGTACATAATTCAATTTTTTTAATCCTCGTATACATTCACACTCTACTAATATCTGACGTATAGTACGTGCTACATTTTATATTCTTTATTTTTTCTTCTCTTTGAAGAATCACGTCGTCTTTCATCATGTAAACCTTGTGAAAATGGCTTCCTTCTAAATTACTCTATGAGACCTGGTTTAGAATGACATTTTTTTAGCCAGGGTATATATAAGAATATATTATATTACATTTTATGATATATGTATATTATACATGAATAGATGTTTTTTTAGACTGGTCTAACGAAATGAAAACAAGAAGTTTGCAGAAGAACTCATGAGTGATCCTGAAGGATCGCTCTTGATAGAATTGTGTCAATTGCAATCGCTGAATAACAATATTTTCTTAGTGTGGTTTAGGATTTCAATTATTTGTCTATTCAAGCATATTAGATATCTGGGCCTCTTCTGTGCGTAGTTTGCTTCTTTCGGTTTTCAACCCTTTGCGCTCCAACTTTTCTACCAGGCAATCTACCAGCAACGCTAACTTATTTTCGCCTTGTGTTGTGCATGTTAAATACAGAATTTTAGCACGCGAATATAATACAGAAATAATAATCGTACAATCGTTCTAAAAATATTTTTATTTTGCTGAATGTTTACTGTAAAATCTTATAATCTTAATATTGAATTTGTTTTTACAAATCCAGAAAACTGTAAACTGTTATCCAGTATAACAATGTTGGTAGATAGCATCGATACGAAATTCAGTGTCTAGGAGTCATAATTGAAGCGCAAAGAGTTAATCTTTATTTTTTTCATCTTTTTTTGCAACAAGATGCTCGATTACTCGAGTAGATCTCCAACTTCCAGCGAAGTTGCCCAGAATCAATGTCGTTCCTACAAATAGGCACTAAAGTGCGAGATATCGTATGCGATAATTCATCTTATAAAATATCATGTAATATTATGATAGACAAATTTTATCCAGTAACAGAATATGCGTATCTGTTATCGATGAGCTAGAGAAATTTTATCAGTGTTGTGTCATGGTGCTTGGAGCATTGTACTATAAATTTTTTCGGATCAATGTCTTGTCCGGTAGTGCAAGCCCAGAAGCAGATCCTCATAAATGTTTTATATTAATATCATGAGCAGGGAGATTCATTTATTGAATGTAAGTTGAAGAAGGTGGTCGCAGTGAATACGAAAATTGTCAAGATAGGCTGGACCATTTATAAATGATGTTGATTGATTCTCGTAACGCTACGCTTTCCTTTGGGAATATAATAATATGTAAAAGAATGGCCATTAAATGTGAAACCCTAAGCTTTTCTTCTCAGTTCATATAGTATAACGTGAGCCATTTGGTTAATTCTTTTTTGTTATATTTTTCTTCTATTGTTATAGAATTTGTAATCTAATTTATAATTACATTATGTCTAATGTGTGCGTCTCTTGGGTAAGACATACGGAACAGCCTGGCCATAGGGAAAAATTAATTATCGTTTGCTCTTCCATTAATCAAAATGCGCTAGTACGTATACGGAATGATAGAAACATATTGTACTATTATTTTAGTAAATAAATCATTTATTTTGTAAATTGGCATAATACACTGTCGCCCCACTGGAAGCACAAATGCATTCTTCAATGCTCCTAAATGATCCAATGTGTATCTAGTCTTATAAGTGAATAACTTTCAATAGAGTTATTTCATGGAAATAATATATTTACTATCCCTGTCCTGGAACAATTACTGTGCTACTGTTTCATAAATATGTCTAAAATCACATGCACTAGATCTTCATAGCTAATACACGTGCAATGCTTAACTGTAAGTTATTGGAGGTATACAGATGCTTCATAGATACCTGTTGCATATCCTATGGTTGTTTTCAGTAGAAACATGCTTAAGAAATAAATATATGTATTTGATTCATGAAGTTATACCAATGTTGCAAGTTTTACTATCAAATGACCAGTCAAATACTCTTGCTCACTTAGCTAGCATTGTTTCTGTTGAACACAAGCATTAGATTTATATGAGTTAATCGACCTCGACTTGCCAATTAATGTCTACAAAACGTGCGAAAGAGGCTTTACCATTGGGAGTAACAGAGAATTTTAAGATTTTCAATATTTAGCTTGTTAATATCTACCTTACTTGGTGTTTGCTGCATAGCAATGTAGCTCCTGTTACGTCAATTTTTTGTGCACTATAATAAAGCTGGTGATGGAAACCCAAAAAAGGGTTCAATGCCAATCGAGATTTTATTAGAAGATTAATGAGCTTTGCAAGCTGAATTATGAGAAGTTGATAGGAACATATTTCTACATTATACTGTTCTAAGGCAATTAATCAATCCTAAATATTCCTTAGAAGTATAAATTCCTTTAGATCAGTACAATTTACGACGGAATAAGCCCGTCGTGTAAACGTAGTCAATACTCCAGCCACTGTCGAAGTTACATTACTCCAGTTCCACATGTCAATGGTTTCAGACCAATGAATGAGTTGTGAGTCTATGAGCTTTGTGCATCTAATTTTCACTCTGCCTATTGAATACTTGCACCTTTTGGATGTCTTAGACTTGTATTAGTGCATATAGCTTACAAAGATAATTGTGGATAATTGTGTGTGTAAATATTAAGGAGAAGTTTGGAATTATTTAAATATTTATTACTAGTCGTAATATGTTACATAGAAAGGCACAAACAATGAAAAACATGTCTCTATGATCTATCATCTAGATCTCTAAACATCATCATCACTTAATAATCACCATCGGCAATGATAATCGCCATTCGTCGTTTAACGTCACTTTGAAAATAGCGTCGTCGATCGTGTCAGGACGTTCTTAACTTAAATTGCCCTTTCTTCACACGTTAAAATAACTTAACGCACTATTCACAACCCTAGAAAAAAAATTTCTCCCACGTCGGGCAACCCTCGTGCAACGACAGGACCTCCCACATCTAGTTTCAGATTAAAAGGGAGGACGTAAAAAAAAAAGAGGAAAGATCAAAGAGAAAGGAAAAAGAATTCAAGTGAAGGAAGGTAAAAATTCTCGCGCGGAGTCGACGGCGGCGTCGCGACGTATTCAACCAGAAGAATAAATAAATGTTATATTTATTAAAGGATCTCAGCGCGCTACTAGCGCGTGGAAATACTTCATAGGACACAGAGGAATACGTTGAAATATTATTGGGTCTCATGCGTATTAAACGTTATTTTGTTTTCTTGCCTCAAAAGTCGATCACACGACTGAAGGACTACGTTAGTCAGTATCAAATTGTTGAAACTATTAAGTTTATGTTCTTATTTCAGTGTACAATAATCTAATTGTATTGACGGCTATCTAAATCAGTATATCTCATATTTCATTTTGTTATTGTATACCTTTGTTCGCTTTTTACTTTTGTTGTTCTCGACATAAAGTTCGACAGGGTATTTTAGGCCAACTGTTTTTAATCAGTCTGCCAGTCCTCCGCGCAGGAGGACTGAACTTACAAGGGACAGGATTTGCAATTAATGTGGAATGTTTTACCGCCACAGACTTTATTCATCGTTCTATCTCTTTCTTCTGTTCCTTAGTTTCCTGGAAGACATTAGTCCCACGCTTTCCATTAGATTTGCATTTAAAACACGGCTGTCTGATGCCTGAGACTCTTAAAAAAAATTAAAAAGAATGACCCAACGTGTATAATATATATAAATATTTTTATCTATACCTTTCAAAACAACTTCGAAAATTCTCACGCATCACCGCGTTGCTCGTAATTGTATATTTGTGTTATTAGTTTCTCTTTTTATAGTTTTCGTACTATTTACTTTTACTTTTCATTGTGAATCAACAGTCATTCGTTCATTCGCTCATTCAGTCAGTGATTCATTAATTTGTTCATTCAGTAGGTTACGCCACGACGATTCCAATGAGAACATCATTTACGTTATATACGCGATATATAAAATCTAGAGCCGAGGAAAAAGCGCACGGCCATTTCTCTAAGATATAATTTGAAGTACATAACAGCTTAGAAAATGACGTTCTCTTCCTTCACCCTGTGGTCAAGAAAGAGTCCATACGTTTCTCTACACATTTGACATACATTTTTTAATATTCCTTCGTTCCTTCATTAATAATTGTCTATTCTTGCATGCGCCTCCCCGACGTACGAACATTTGACAATCATTTCTTTAATCTTTTATTCTTTATATATTTCTCTTTTATAGCCTTCTTCATCGATAATAATTATGACCACGAGCACCGTTAATGTACGTTCATTACATGCAGCACCTGTAAACGGGGCTTCAATTCGCTTGCGAACTGCGCGAGAAAATGAGAGACAGAAGGAGAAAGAGAGAAATATAGTCCGCAAAGGAGCGATACTTGGAATGAAAAAACTTATTTACAAAAGACAGCCTTTAGCTTGTAATAGTAGTTTCCATGATAGTAAATTAAAAATCAAAGATAATTATGTTTGATTTAGTGCTATTGAAAGTATAGGATAATAGTACTGATTGTGAGAGACAAATTAGTGTTGGGTATAAGAGAAGCGCAAGAATATTCTAATGATAATTTGATAAAAACCTTTTTAAAAAGTACAATCCGTACTTGACTTCGCGCGATCAGGTACCTTAAGAAAGATAGGAGAAGATAAACGGGAATTAATAAAAATTACATACTCATTAGTAGTTCAAAGATAATTATGACCAGTACATTTTGTTCTGGATGAAAATCAAATTTTATCAACGACAGAAAAATTCTAAGCAAAATCAGATCTGTACTACTCTGTGACGCAAAAACAGAATTTTGCCAAATTTGCACTTTTTTTTTTCTTTTAAATGAATCAGAGAAAAAGAGACGTAGAGGTCGGAGAGTGGTGGTAGAAAGATACAGAAAAGACAGATATTTAAATGCCAGAAATGGCATCCATTTACAGTGGATCCTTTTCAAGATAAAAAAAGAAAATGATCCTATCGCTCGTGCATCTCTTAAAAATTACAGGATCTTGTCCTCGCCTAACAACTAGCAAATGTCAAAGCACTGAACCAGGACTTCCGTTGAACTTTAGCACGATTACGAAGCTACTTCGACGAGGAGTACTTCGAGGAATTTAAAGAAATATTCGAGGAATGAAAGCGTCTCGAGGGTGCAGGACTCACGGGAGCAGACGGCGAAGCTCCTGTAGGTGTTGTGGGCTTAGATCCTCTGCGAGATCTTCTCATTGACGAGTAAGGGCTGGTTCCTCGGTTAACGTGCTCATGTGCATATAAGAGTACACCGATATCCCTGTTGCCAGCCTCCAGGGCGATCTTCAGGGCAGAACTACCATCCACGTCGACGATAGAGGGATCACAATCAGGATGTGCCAATAGAAGACGCACTATGTCGGTATGTCCATGCTCGGCTGCACACATGAGAGCAGTGCTGCCATCTTCGTCCTGGATATTCACAGCTGCACCAGCGTCCAGGAGAAGCTGGGTCATGTCTTTTCTCCCATGAGATACAGCAAGCATCAGCGCAGTCTGTCCGTGCTAGGTGCAGATTAAAATAAACGCGTTAGCAAGAATCCTACTGGTGATTAACGTCAATCCCTGTAGACGATTCACTACTGTTTTCTTATACTTACGAGCTTAGCGCGTACGTTAACGTCAGCCAGCTGGAACAATCTGTTGGCTACTGAAGCGTGTGTGGAGTTTCTCACATCGGCAAGGGCTGCCAACATGACAGCTGTGTAACCGGCGACGTTCGCCTTGTTGATGTCGCAGACCTTTGAGTCCAGGAGGATGGAGACCACGTCAAAATTACCATGAGACACGGCATAGTGCATTGCCGTGTTTCCGCTGGAATCAGTCATATTCACTATGTACTCCAATAGAGATCCGGAACTCTCCTCGAAGCAATCCAGATAGTCCTCGACGTCCAGAGGATTAGCCTCTGCCGTGCTCGAGATCTTGAACCATTCTTGTTGTATTACATTTGTCGCGTTCTTAATCTGATGCGAAATATTTCTACTGGGCGACTTTCGCAGATTGTCATTCAAGACCTTCATGGCGGCTCGCATTTCTTTACTTGGTTCAATCTTTTTTCTTGGCTTCTCTTGAATTGGCTGGAACAGTGCGGACTCGTGCAATCCATGCTTCTCATCTGCGACCGACTCCTTCTCCGGACGTGGTGACTCTTCTGCGACGATCTTTTCGCCACCGATCTTTTCCGTATCCAATTGTTGAAGCCTAAAACAGAATATACATTCCCATGGTAACGTAATTGTTCTTGCACGTCTCTAAAGGTAGATATGTGACATGTAGAATTAAAATTAATAAAACCAAATAAAATAATTAAAATATTCACTTGGAACGTAACATTATAAGTATGAAGGAACTTATGACAAACTCAATGCTAATAAATGTACTTAAAAAATGTCATTCCTTAATACTTTCCTGCCATAAACGTTCTCATATCAGATTGTCAAATCATTGAGAGAATAATGAGCTAATTCTGAGATTGATTTACCCAGTGTTCTCGTCAGAAGACAATTCGTGTAGGTTACACTCGCGAAACAAATGACGAACTTGCCGCCGCTGCAGCATCGATCAGCCGAGATCGAAATTAAGCAGACAAATCCATCACATCCAAATCCAAACTAGGGCGTTGCTGCTTCTCGGATAAATATGAATTTGCTACGTAGAGATTGGCAACGACTAAATAAAAAAACCGCGTCCCAGGCGGCGTTACTACTCGTTTGATTCTCAACCCCTGGGAAGCGGGTCACCTTCGGCTTTTCGAGGGTGGCTTGCAAAATAATAATAGCCGGAAAGTTACTACCCCACGCGAAAGCATCGTCCACGACGTATTCCCTTCTACTGAACTACAACTTTACCAGGACGGCTAGTAGACTCCTAGTCAGGGACATATGGCAACATGCGCCATGACCTCGCCAATCCTAAAGCCCAGAGCGTTCTCCCCTCTCCCGTCAATTGCACTGCAATGCGCAAACTCGTCTTTTGAATTGCATACATAATAGCAGAGGCAATAGACCATTTCTTTTGACAGGAATAACCTCTACTCAGTGCACTCAATTAGCAGGAAGTCTCTAGCCAGTACAGTAAAAGTATGACACTTGTACATATTTCTCAAGAAGGTGTGAATTAATAAGACCAATTAATAGTAATTGATTTTAGCACTACTTACCGGTTGTGAGTCTCGTATTGCTCCTTATTATCGGAATCATATCTGATGACTGCAGCAGGAGGTATTTTCGTGTAGGTATCCTGCCTTTTGAACTGTCGCCGGTAATCTGGAGTGTTCAAGGAGATGTGGGAAGGTCTGGGTATCCTGGATACGGTATTTGAGATCTGATGATTTATGCTGTTTTCGCTGTTGTTGGTTATCTGCTTAGCCAGGGTCTTGATGGTTTCTTTACAGTTGTCACAGTAATTGGCAGCGCAGGAAATTGTGATGTGTGGCTTGACAGACTCGCCGACCGATACGTCAATGAATTTCTTCTTCAGGGTAGAAGTTCCAAACTCCCTCTTTTTCGGTGTCAAGCCGGACGTGTCCGTTGACCTTACGGAAGTCTTGATCAGTCCCTCTACAAGTACTCCAACGGATTTGGTCGTTTTTCGCTTGGGCTGCGTGTCGCCGTAATTAAACGAATGACTTCTGGAGCTCAGAGAGTTCAAGGAATTCAAGGATACTGGTGTCGTCGATACTTGATCTGGACCGACACCTATGGAACGACTTCCTGGACCAATTTTGACCTCTACGCTAGCATCCAGAGTTCTTGGTTTCACAGTGACGCCAACATTAGATTTCATTTTGATCGGTTCTGCCACCTGAATGTTCTTGTCGCTCGTGACTCTAGACCGTGCTTGACATTGCGTCTCTCGCGAGACTGTCTCCTTCTTAGGTGGAATATTCTCCAGTTTATAAACCCTGAGAGCGTTTTCCACAATGGCATCCATTTCGCTTGCAGTGACTACCTCCTTGAAACTGATGTCAGTACCCGTTCCACAGGATCTCTTTTGGACTTCAGGAACCTTCTTGATCTCTGGTGCAATTTCTTCAACTCTTAATTCGCTACATACTAAATTTTTACGCAATATTCTCTCGGTATTTGTGCCGAATTCTCTGAGCTTTCTGTCCTTCGCGTGACTGGGTGCAACTTTACTTGACAAGTCGGGAAGAATATTTTCAATTCTTAAGGGACTTCGGTTTAAAGACTTTTTCAATTTCTCCTCCGGTTTTATATTCTCGAGAAATAAGTCACTCCTGGTCAATCTTAATAAAGCGGAATCATTACTCTCTGGAAGTATATTCTCAATCTGCAGTTTGCTACGTTCTAGTTTCTTAAGACTCTCCCTAGATGAAGAATATCTGTCGAGTTTGTCGGAAGGTAGGATCTCCTCGACCTGGAGAAGACTACGTTCCAGAATCCTCTGAATGGGAGTACTGGTCACCATGCCTACGTCTCGAGTTCTTACCTATTGTAAAAGCGAAACAAAACCAAGAGTAAAAAAAAAATACAAATCACACCTACTAATTGAAACTTTCATTCCTGCTTATTTACCTGCTGATAAGAAACACCGACGTCCCTCGTCATGACTCCGCACATAGTTCCCATGTCCCTGGTAGGCATCCTCATGGTTCTAAACGGTTCAAGAAGACTATGTTCTTCGGAAAAGGATTGACTACGATACCGTTGCAGATTGGTATCATTGTTGCTCCTAATCCTAGACTTGGCGAGCTCGTCTACCTGGTGCAAAAGATTTCGCTTCTCTTCCTTGAGCACTGAGACCTGTACCTGAAGGAAGATTTGGACGTGGATAAGAGGAGGCATTGTTCATCCTGTGCCTCGGGTGGAGTTGCTAGAAAGTGCCATAGCAATTAGCGTAGAAAAGCAACCGGTCGGAACACAACCGATTCAACTAGGGGAATCCAGTCACCGTTCGATCATGAAATCCATAGTTCTTCATAAGCTGAACCCACGACTTTTGATTAACTGGACTTGACATCGCGGTCATTAAGTTCAAATAGAAATCAATAGGTCACCAAATAAATCTTAAACAATTCTCTAAACCAGTTACCAAAAGCTTGATGCTTATATTCGTTATTGGGAATTCTACAAACACCACTTGCTCTGTAATTAACTACTCTACCTGTAGCATGGGAATAACTTTAACTTGCTCTTCCAGTTCTTTCATCCTTTCCAGCGATGCGGCCATCTGCTCTCTGATGTTCTGTCAATTAAACATAAATGAAAGGCATAAAGCTAATTAACTACGCCCATTGGAAAGGCAGCGCATGCAAGTTGGGTGTACATACCTGAAGAGCACCAGTGCTGAGATTAGAGTTTCCACTGCCGATGCTTGCATTGTCGAAATCCACGATGGATTCGACGTTGCTCGAATTTTGCATATGAGAGGCAGCGATGGTTCCATCTACACAGAATGACAAGAAATCAATATTAGTCATACAACTATTGTGTCAATTTTATGCGAATCTCTTCGTTACAAGAACACAATAGTTTCAGGTGAATAAGTAAAAAAAAAATATGACAACATTGTATTTTATTCTTTCGAGCGAATCCAAGGACTGGCAGTACTCGCATTGATGCCTTGCAACTGATGTTACGTAAAGCTGCGTGTGAGGAACCGATGCACCGAGTCAAAAGAAAAAGAAGAAAATATTGAAAGAACTGTACAATGCATTTGCGTTTGACCTTAAAATGCAGTGAAGTGTCTAGCTGGGTATATGAATAATTTATCAACATTAGCAAGAAAGTAATATTCCTTTCTAACGAGCGCTCCTCCACCTTCACGAGCTTCTTGACATTTTTCAAAACACTTTACGACAGTTCGGATCCAACGGTGCTTAATTAATTATACGGAAAAACTAACTATTACAGTATGCACAAGTTTGCTTAATGATAACAGCAATCCTCGAATGGTTTAGGGTCAAGAATCACGTCCTGATGTATGTTTAACCAGCATAAGCTGAAATCGTGATAAGGCGACTGGTTTGTTTGGACCAAGATAAGAAGACACTTTTAATTAACTTTATCCTCTTGTAAACGCAATAACAGTTGCCAAAGCACGTTATACGTTTAATAGCTGACGTAGTTAATGTCTGTCAGTCTCGCATTACTGTTCTGCCTCCAAAAAGATACGATTTGTAACTACTTGGCAGCGTGTTTGATGTGAAAACGGTAAATGCTAGGAAACGCATGCTTTATCCAGCCAAAAATTCTCACTGGAACATCTTGACTTGGACTTCTGATTGGTTCGTGGATAATAGAAAGAAGATACATCTCGAAGATCCTGTTTGCTGAGAAAACAACTATCGCCTGATGATGCAGAGGGACAAACAAGAAATATAGCTTGACACTTGACAGTGTGCAAGTCCGCAATGGATAAGTACGCATTGAACGTTGAAGCATTTCCAATGTACATTGATTGCAATTAATCTTGAGGATACGGAAGATTCCAGAGTTTCACTTGGTCCAGAAAATAAAACAAAGATCCATAAACTTACGACTCTTGCGTTTGATCTTGAGTTTGCAGAAAGGCAGTCGCTTTCTGATGAAGTTTTTCACACCCATCTTCACCCCTGAACAACCTCGTGCACTCTTATCCGTAGGTATCAAATAATTGAAAATAACAGTGCAGCACCAAAGTAAGATGTAGTTATCTTGACCGTTTCATTAGCATTACTGTCCGCAAATATATTGGAGTCGCGAGTGGCTCTTCGAATAGAAGCCGAGAAAAGTGATGTTAAATTTAAAAATAATAATAGCCATTTCAAGCGATTATTGAATGTTAAGCTGAACGACAATTGGTTAGCACATATAGCTTCTCACTCATGGCTTCGGGCTAATTTTACGAGACTAATATTGGAACTATTATTAGACTTTAATTTTAGAGAGAATCGCACGATAATCGCGCACGATTTAGATCCCGTATAGTCGTCACATCTTGCAGTTACTCTCACTTTTTCTTTCACTCTTTATTCCTCGTTGGTTACTGTTATTCCTATTATTATTATTTTTTTATCTATCACACGACTATTGTTTAAAGAGCATTCGAAGCCGAGAGCCTTTCGCCCTGGCTTGTAGCTCGCGTTCGACTGCCAGAACGTTGCTACTTCGGATTCCACTTAGCCAGGAAAGAAGTTCAGGAGTAGGGAGAATCAACGGATCTGATACACTTCACTATTAATCAGGAAAGTTGTACTTATCAAGTGAACATTCAATTACAACGCTTGAGATAGTAAAAAACAACGCTTCGTGCGACGATTCGATTGTTCTTGTCAAAACAATTAAGAGACTTGTAAACACGAGATTTATCTTTTAAAGTTTGAAGAATTCATTGTTTCTCTATATGATTTAGTAAATTTTTTCCAGTAAATAAGTTATGTAGTTTCTCGTAGAACGACGCCACGTGATTAAGGATGCCTGAACTTTTTTTTTTTGTTAATATTAACCTTCCTTTTAAATAGAAAATTTCATTCAAATATGGCTCATCCAAACTGTCGGTCGGTTAGTCATTTTTTTTTTAGTCCATGCTCGGCAGGTGCATTGCCATATGCGCTCTATGCAAGGCTGCATCGATGCAATCCAAGCCACAGCTGCTCTAATTTCATCTTTTTTTCAACACCTGAGATTGCCCCAATGAATGCAACATCACTAATTTTCGTTCTGTTAGGATCACCTGTCAGTGGCCACTTGTTGCTCAGCTAGGAGGTCTGAGACTCGGATAGAATTATAGACGTGGGACTGAAACAAGAACAACGGTTGTTCAGACAGCTGAACAAGTGAGAAGGAAAAGAAGCGTGAATAACGTACCATAGGTATTCGTCGAAGTAAAAATAAAGTCAAGAGTTCACAGTTCCCGTACGGATTTTCTTATTCCTCGGGATCTAATAAGAAACGGTTATTGCGTGGTTGCTGCTCGGCAGGCATTACGGTTACCGGAAGCAGGTGGTTTCGGCTACGCACTGCCGAGTTTCAGGGTTCACGAGTTCGTAGGTTCGCAGCTTTCCTTATACGTGTATTGCGGATAACACATTTCTAAGGTGATACGTGACAATTTGCTTTTTTCCTTTTGCGCAACGATGTATATGTCGGGGAAGAGGAATTTACAGTGAAAGAGAAGAGTGAGAAGATCGTTGTTTGAAGATTGCGTATAATGGTGTCGTGAAAGAATGGCGAGAAAAAAAAAATTAATTGAACGTCTCTCGGCTGGGAATTTTTTCGAGTGAAAACGAAAGAGATCCGTCAGAATATAAAATTTCGAGCAAATTTGCCAGATAGAAATTAAAACATACATATATAAATATATATATATATATATATATATATATATATAGAGAGAGAGAGAGAGAGAGAGAGAGTATGAGCGAATATCTGAGACATTGCTAAAGATAGAAAAATCATCCTATATATTTAGCATCACTCAGGTCGTTCGACCTTCGTGTTTTGGAAGAGAGTAGCCGGTTTTGGTATAAATTAGCACTAATTAGGACTAATATGCATACAGATACAACTCCAGACCCGACAAAAGTTGGAGGCTGATCATTAAAGTTTGGCAATTTAAAAAGCAATATAAATGTTACAGCATTTTTAAAATACTCACCCAACCTCTTTAGATTTCTACACACCAGTGCAAATACCAAGTGAAATTGATTTACGATAACTCTCTCGTACGGCTTTATCTCTGTCGATAAATTCATCGATGGATTATCTTTAAAGAATTTCGATAAGATCATCCCTTGATATCTGGCCGTATAAAACAAAATAAAAGATTCAGAACGTCCTGCAGCTAACTTCATGTCCCATTATTTAACTGCAAGACAAAACTTTCTCAAGGAGTCCTATTCCCATGAAAATTCTCACAAGTCTCTCTGAGAATGTTTCAGGGAAGCTTCTATCTTGTTATCGAGCACCTTGCAACAAGATGCCAAGATGAAATTGAAGGAATAAAGATGGACGCTAAGAATGTATCCGATAAGGTCCATGCTAAAGAAAAGGGACTGATGAAATAAGAAGCAACGGTAAGAGAATGCTGACAAATCTTGAAGAGATGAAGGCAATCGGTGTTTGTCAGTATAAAAGCTGTAATAGCAGAATTGTAATGGCACAATGTGGGTAGAGCATAAGAGTTAAACGGATTAGTACACAGAGTAATTGTACAGACAGTATTGACTCGGTAACGAAATGCCATTTCTCTACGGTGAAAAGATTGCTCTGGCACGAAGAGGATCGTCTCGTTCTATCTCGAGACGCCAGAGAATTTAGCACGAGGAAATCTAACAGCCGTGAAGACGATTCGTGGCAAATTTTTAGAATTAATAATCCATTAGAAACGGTAGCCAATAAACTAGATTGTCCGTTGGCTACTCGTGCTCCTACAGATCTGGATGGCACGTCCTCATTTTATTATACTCCAATAACCATGAAAGGAATAAAAAAAAGTTTCACCGTATGATTTATACCGAATTACAGTTCCGCACTCACCAGATGACGCTGCTGCATCGACTTTCTGTCCCTTGTAAATGTTAATATTGATAAATGAGAACACAGGACACATCTTCAGATATTCATACACTCTTCTCGCGGCACTGACTAGACACAATTTTGAGTTCAGTAGCACATTGCAAATCGTATGCAATAGAATCATTGAGAATTCTACTGACTTCTATGACAGTTATTTCATAGAAAATACTATTGAAATTGCGTTACATTGTATACCGATCATTTACACAACAATAACGTTTAAGAAGAAAAAAACTAGTAATTTATCATATTATTATATGACATACATATATAGAATTCAATTGAATCTATCATGAAATATCCAATTATTGATGGATAATGTGTATGTAAAATGTCTCCGAAGAAAAGACCATGTTACATACCGAACTTTGTTTTGGAAACTAAGGACTGCTACTGACTAGTATGGTACTAGCAGCGTTGACGTCGACTGTAAACAGAGAGCAGAGAGGGAATGGGAAAGTACATACCTGGCAAAGGGGAATATGAAATTAACTGTACATTTCCTTGAAACTCCGTTCAGGTAGATATCCATTTTCAAAGAAAAAAAAGGTTTGGATTTTATCTTTGAGGCATTAACATTAAATAAACTTCTTTGACTTGTTCGCAAATTCAAACTTACCGGGTTTCGAGGAGCGTTTCAGAGTAGCTTCGAAGTCCCCCACTACGTCGCTCAGGTCCAGATTTGTTGTCACCTGATGAATATTTGAAGGCCTCGCGTGTCCACATCTGGGCAAGGTCGTCACACAATTTGCTGTTAAATTTTCTTGAGGAATTTTTGGCAGCTGGGCTTCTATGCTGGCCAGGGCTGGGCTTACCTATAAAATCCTTGGTGTTAATATCAAAATGATTTTTATATGGTAATTTAATCAATCACCAGACAATATAAATACGTTTGCAGCTCTTAAGGAACTTAAATAAAAACCTTTTTTATGATCTAAGACTGCTACGCTTCTCTATGACAGTTTTTACAAACGTTGAAAATTTTTAAGAATCTATCACAATCACTTCAATGTAATTCTAACGGAATGATTCTTCTTACCAGGCCCAGAAGAACTTCCATTGACTGGCATTGTCGTCTGCGTTCTCGTTTCTTGCGTCTTTCGCTTATGGATCGATCGCTACCGGTACTTCCTGCCGCAACAGCTTCGCAATATCGAACGAAATCCAAATCGATGTGATATCCATAGGGACAGCATAGACATTTGGAGCCGGACGAGCTGTTGTCCAGGAAACCCTGGTTAGACACTGAAAAGAAATATCTAATGAGTCACGTAGTCCATAAGAATAATACAGCAGTATAAACAATGAGATGCAATCCTTTGTAGATAATTTAGTGATTTTACTTATACTTAATCTAACTCTTAACGGGATTCGATGATCAATAATTTTCTATCAGTCTGAGGAATTCCCAATCATAACTGTATGTGCCTATCGATATTGATTCTGTTATGAATGTATTTTGTAAGATATCAATAAAAGCAGTTTATTGCTTTATTCAACGACAGTGTTGCATGACTCAAGAAGATGACTCGATAAGTTTCCTTGGATGTTTCTCTGGTTTAACGAACTTGCGCTTCGGTGCTTGAGGCAACATGCCGTAACCCTTGGCATCTGTCCAATCGGCCCGGTAATAATAATCTGCAAGTTCATTAGCCGGAATTCGCGGATCCTCAGAATTTGGAAGCAAGCGGATCTCTTATTATATCTTGGAATATGTCGCACGAAGATAGTTACCGTTTCCGTTGAAAACGCGTCCTGAGGATTCCACTATGAGCGCCATTTCTTCATTGGTCAATGGTCATTCCATCCTGAAACATTGAAGCAAAGTGGTAAAACGTTAAGTCACAAATATAAACTGTGCGAAAGTAGGGGAAATAACTTAGGAATTTTTTATTAAAATATCCACTGAGCGCAGCTGTAATTAGCATGTAAACAAAAAAAAAAGAATGTACGAGAAGTGTAACGAAATTAGCCCTTAATTGCCAGATGAAGAGTACCCGGTAACCCTAACTTTAGTTTTACTCTTATTGTCCTACTTTTCTTCTTCTTCTTTCCTTTCTATTTCGTCCCCGAGTCACAAGAAGTATTTTCTACGACCGTTTCGAGCTGATCTAAATTCGTAAGCCGGATTTCAGGTCTGACGACTGACTGACTCCTCGGTGCTCTTCGGCTTGCTCGATTTCATTCAAAAAGAAATTCTCTCTTCTAAACTTAATTTTCGTGCAATTTAGAACTTTTGTTTTTTGTCCTGAACCCAACGACGGTGCCACCATCTCAGAGAGTACGATGACAAAACAGATGTCAAGATTTTCTCAGGAGTCTATAGCGTAATACTCCTGCGACTCTTCCTTCTGGTTCTTCAAGTTCCATGAGTGGTCTCGATGGCTAGTCGACTCGTTGCTTGGTTGGCTGGCCGGTTTTGCAGGGAGTCTTCGTCGTATATGGAAGCGGTTCAATGGAAAGTAAACGTCAGCCTACCACCGGCATTCGGAAACCATGGCCTGATTCCATAAACTATACGGCTTCATTTTTATCCTATACTCACTAACAACTGCCAGTACTCTGTAGCTATTACGTACTCCTTGACATTAGCCTACGTTGGAAATAAACCTGTCTATCAGGCTGTGTCTTCTGTTTTTCTTTCATACCAAAAGTAAATAATTTTCCGTATCAAATGACACTTCACTTTGTATTGATAACAGCGAAAATAATGATTGATCGATATCGGTGAAACTAGAATTGATTTTACACTACTTTATTAAATTGTAGAAAATTTTATTTTTACATAGCCGAATCAAATAAATCGACCAGGTAATTGTACGCTTTCGTTCACTTTTATCGTTGAGTTACCACTGAGCGCTGATAAACTTGCGTAGCATAGTTACGAGCATCGGATAAAAGGCCTATAGAGATAACGAGTGATAAGAGAAATTTCTGAAGAAGACAAGAGAGTCATCGATATCAAAGATTTCTCTAGTTGAGGTGTATTGTTTTGAAAATCGAAGAAAATCAAAGTGCCTAAGGAACGATAAATTTTAAATCCTGCATTTCCTCTTCATCGTTCAAAGAATGAGGTGGCACAATTTGCAAAAGCTCAAGATGAAAGTCGAATAAAGATAATTTAAAAGATAAAGTAAACAAAAATATTATTCTCAATATTTCGCCCACACTCTTCAGAATTTACATATCAACGTAGAATTTCAGGGAAGAAGTCAAGAGCGGTTAATGGGCCCTGAGATTTTAACGAGGAGCTCGTGGCAATGAGTCAAAAGAAGAATAAGAAAAGCTGCCAGTCAAAGTGGCGGATGTTCCGAAAAAGGATAGAGGAAAGAGGTGGAAAAACAGAAAGGAAGAAGGAGAATGAAAGAAATAAGAAAAATATTCATGAAATAACAAAGTTCACGTTTGCCACACGTCGTAGAAAGCCAACAAGTATTTTTCCCTTACTTCTTCATCCTAAACCTTCGTTTAACCCTTTCCTTTTTATTTGTCGACCCCATCTCAACATTAGCCTAACGAGTATTTGTTACTGGTAAAATTTAACCGTACTATTAACCAACAGCATTGAAACTTGTATTCTAGTGCGGTAATACAGTGTACTCGGCCACACCGGCTGTGTACGGATGCACACTTGTCCATTAAGTTTTTCTGAATGAAGCCAAAAATAGTAGGGCTTCCACCGGATGGCGATAAAAAATCTCACGTATTTTCGTCATTTCACTAGGAGACTTCGAGCAGCATCTCATCTACGAATCTTTACTTCCCCTCCCACTCCGACATTGCTCCTTTGACTTGTGCCGACCAGGTTTTGGAATTCAAGAATTCCTGTCTTCTGTGTGATAGGACCTTTAGTCTTCCGGAGACTGATGCAACTGCGCCCCGAAGGCGTTACTCGCGTGGGCGTTAAGGACTACGGTGCGTTAGCGTGTGGGCATGTATATTCTCATGCAGGGCCTTTCTCGGCACACGTACGTAGTCAGTTGGAACCACTGGACTCTAGAAACTCAGGTTAAATTCAATGAATAATATTTCTCAATCAATAACATCGATCTTCAGTTTTTCTTTCGTTCCACCTCATTAAAAACTCTGCTAATTAGCGTTGTCGGTAAGTTCCCAGCACTTGTTGTATATACAATATTAATAGTACCAACGATCAAGCTATTCTCATAAACGCATAATCCTAACCAAAATAGAACACATTGAAAATGTTTATGCTAGTTGACGAATGACCCATTACATAATTATTGAACTTGTAAGAGTACAACTAAACTGTCTTCAGCTGTAAGAGAACTTTTTTTTTATCAACTAATGCAAAGAGAAGTCATCTCTCTCAGTCAAACTTATATCCGAACAACACATAACTTTTCAGACGATTTACTGACTGTCAGTTGTATATTCATGACGGGTGTGTGCTACACACGTGCTCCTCCCGTACAGTGTCTCAGATTTTTTAGCATGCTTCCCTCAACTTAAGATCTAAAGGCACTCGCGTCGAAGACAGAAAAGTGAAGAAGCAAGTGAGGGAGAGAGAAACTAAGTTTCCGGGTTGTTACAGTAAATCACTTATGGCGGCCAGAAAGGCCTGAGAAAGTGCCGCCTTATTACTAGCAGAGCCAAGGTAGGATACTACCAGTAGTGTCGTTAGGTCTATTATTATTACATTCTTCTCGTGATTCACGCGCCTATGACATTCCGTTAGATCCGAAAGACTTTACGAAAATACAAAACAGAGAACTGCCATAGTTCTTTGATACAGCTCGTGGAGCCAATTACGCATTTTCTTATCTAAGGAATTCTATGGGTCCTTCCTGAATAATATTTAACTTCTTCATGACAGCGAGTAAACATCATTAAACGATATGTAAGTTTAGCATAATATGCCGTCATCGGACCACGAGTAACACTACTATATAAAGCGTACTATATGAGAAAGATAAACTAATAGGGGGGGAGGGAGAGAGTGAGAGAGAGAGAGAGAGGTCCATTCGCTTCAATGGACTCGCAATCATATCTTAAGATTTTTTCAAGGCTTATGACCACTCCTATTGGCGCAGATAAAGAGAAAAATAGTAATGAAGAGAAACGTCAGAATGTTCATCAGCGGAGTCGTCATCGTATGTCGTCATCCAAATCATAAGCACCTAGGCTACACGCAGTACACGTGCTGCTGTAATTCCGTGCACAAAATTTTTCGTGCCATTGGATCGGATGAATACAAAAAGAGATAAAGAGAACATAGCCAAAGGCACGTATCTATAAAGCATAGCGTTACCGAACATAGTCCGCAATCTTTGATAGGGTTCATATGAAATTGAAACTTTCAAGTGGTATTCCGGAGACGCATGGTGTCCATGACCCGGAAAGACATTCTTCTGTCGTCGCGATGTTCGCAAAAGTTTTAATCGTAGAATTATTTAGTTTCTGCTTCTTTCGATTCAACATATTGGGCTGTCTTAATGAAGATACGATAGCAGCGACAGAACAATTTTTCAGATTTTCTCGTTCAACGTTAAAAAAATATATATATCGGAGCACCGTTCTCTTTTGTTACCTTTGAATTAAGAGGAAAAGTAGACGATGTTGCAAGACATTGCGCAATCGCGCACGTGCGTACACATGTGTACCGTAAAGGAAAGAACTGTCTCGTTACGTTGCTACGTGGTTCAAGCGTATCTTCAGGACGTCTGGAATAGTACAGAACCATTGTGAATTTAATTTCATGACAATCACGTGTGACAGGTAGCCATATAACTTGAAAAGACATGGTTTTATATGTAATGACAAAAGAATTTTTACAAAACAAAACTATTAACGTCAAACTAGATACACAGTTTTGAACGATCGAGTTCTTACAGTCAAGTGTTTTCTGAATAACCCTGTACGCGTAGTTTTACTGCTACACAAAGAGTGTCGTATTATAATGTATTTGAGTCCTGCGTCACTTGAGAGAATTCGCGAATCACCCACGCAAATGATTCAAGCACAGTGTTTCTCTTTTTTAACTAACGACCGTGAAGAACGTGACTGGTAATTTAATCAAGTCGTCTGATCAATATTTACTATTATTAGACTGATTGATTTCGTTCCTATGCAGAAAATGAATGAAGATATCGTGAGAGGCGTCTCCGCGAAAATGCACAGTGTACCGAGAATCGTAATGAGTTTACCGATAGCGAATGGCTTATCGCGAAATGGATATTATGCAGACGGCCCAGTTGGCCCGTTACGTGCGTGGAAATTAAACGTGTGGTACGTAACTGGTAAACAGTCACGTTGCCTCACTACGAATTCGATGCTTAGTTTACAACGTTGTTGCCAAACAGTTTAGTATCGACGCTGAAGTTTTCCAGTAAACACTATTTTTCGCGAAATCAATTAAATCCATTATTGATATTTCAATAATGGAGTAAGAAAACAATGCAGGTTTAATACTTAGTCATCCAGTATTTTGGACGGTTTTAAATGATTAAGTGTAATGCCGCCTTTAAACGTACGAAAACAATCTATTTATTGCGTTAAAACAATGCAACGAAGTTGTTTCCTGGTTGCATGTTACACAATAATGATTTTCAAAATTTGTACTCACCTATGGTTTAATCCATTGCCTGTTATCAGGACTTTCGCCATCTCTCCTCAGGTAATCCAACACAGTTCAATTTTACAGATGACGTCTCGTCTCCACGTCTCGAGGTAAAATCACAAGCACCTTGTAAGATGAAAAAAAGCACAAGAGACTCAGCCGTTCTCACGAAGGAGACGGCGGATTCTGAAGTAGCCGGGAGTATGTGTAGTACCGCGAGCGACTCTCCTTCTCTCGACTCAGCCAGTAGTGGCCCCACTCTGCTACACGGCTGCCCACTTCTCTGACTCTCTCCCTTTTGCTTGACACTCGCACTCTCCCTCCGAGATGAAAAGAGAGAGAGAGAGGGTTCGGATGCTGCATCGAATCCGAGGAGTCCTGGTGAGAGGAGACGCGGTTACTATATGGCAGGACAAGAAGGAACATGGAAGGGACAGGAGACAGCAGGAGTCTGCACGGAAGGCTGTGATGCCCAGGTAGAAAGACCCATGCTCTCATCTACCTGCCACAATATACTTACCCTGTTACCTGATCCTGGCAGAGCAGTTCGCCAGTGCAATAATCAGGGAAGCGGGCAGCGAAAGGGACCCAAGTAAAATTCCAGGAGAGTCCCAGTGTCCTGCCGTTCACCGTAAAGCTTGAGGAAGGAATCTGGAAGAAATATATTACTGAGAAAATATCAGTATAAAAGAATATTAATAAATGAATGAATCTTTATTTACCGTTTTGTTCCTAGTGTACTTGGTCTTTGTTTTAGCATTGTATATTAATCTTGGTAAGTTTTCTGGAAAATCAAAAAATATTATTAGATAGTGTTAGTCGTAGATGATCCTTCTTTGACCTTTTTTTTCCTTTTAGGATAATAGCCTTAGAAAAAGTAGGGTGATTGGGTAAATGTTCTGCGTCGTCTAAATGCCATTAGGGTTCTGAAGAACCGATTTTTCCTTTTACTTCAAAGATCTTCAGACCTTCTAGGCATCCTAGGAAAATTCAAATGCTGTCCTCTGTATGTACCAGTTAACGGCTCGGGTCAGTATAAAGGAATTCCTGGTGGGTGGACCCGTTCTCTTCTGGGAAGATACGGACCTGGATGGTTCAACTGGTCCTCATCGCCGTAGCAGGGCCGTATTAAAGGTTCGCGCCAAGAATAACCACCTGGAAGAAAAAAACAGAGAGGCACCCGAAGGTACTATGAATTATCGCTAAACAAACCACTTGACGCCTCGAGGCTCTCTGTATTTTCTTATCTTTTTTCTTTAGCTCCTCGCTTCTTGGATAATTCCATATTTTTCTGTATTATATGTTACTTGTACATCTTACGTTTTATTATCTTTTTGTCATCGATCTTTGTTTTTATTCGTTTCAAAGCTTTCACTTATATGTATATATTATATACATATCATCGCAAACCGAGATATTCATGAAGAGTCTCCTTTCATTTTACACGTTCTACTCGGTTGCAATTAAAGTTATTATTTTGTTTTATCATTTTAAACAAGTAACATCGTAATATACATACACAATATACAATAAAGGCTCGCCTCGATGGAACGACACGAACGAATAATGGATTCTTCATTAATTAGATCCGCCTCTCTTATTCCACCGACCAAGAACAGAAGCAGAATAGCGTGGTGCATCGTATAGCAGTGATTCGTCAAGAACAGGATTCTCCCCTCGAGGCGGCCCAAGAAAAAAGTCAAATGCACAAAAGCCGTGCACTTAGGGGCCTCGCAAACAAAGTTTCACAAGCTTTACTTAAGATTTAAGTCAATGAACGCACATCTTATAAGTCCATACCAAACGATGTAGGAACGTGCATTGGTCCACCCCCTTACACATCGTGCTCACTAAAGTTTTTGTGTGCGAGACCTCTTACGACCATGTTACATTAAAGATCCTGGCAGAAAAGTTTTGACTAAATACACGACGCTAGATTACCTGAGAAAAACGTATTTTTACGCCGTCATATTGATATATAATTCGCCATCTGTCCTTTCGCCTATACGTGTACATACGATGGTGCACGTGTCTCTGATTCTCTCTGATTTTCTATTGCACCTGATTCTCTGTGCGAGTAACAATGATCTTTGTTCATAACAACGTTACACGACAGACATTCGCATAGGATAAGTTCGAGCTTCCTTGAGAAACTCAAAAAGGTATATCCTGGGGAATATAGCGTTTTTATTTTCTCAAATTCGCATCCGACTATACTCAAGGTAGCGCAACAAATCTTCGGGAGGAAGAGTTCGATGGTGCAACGCGGCCGTTTATTCATAGTTCATTATACTAATACTATCAGTATACCTTTGCCCACCTAATGGGTTTAACCCTCTCTCAATTATTAATGTAATGTTTAATTAAACAAAGCAGCGGCCAATCAATGTATCGCCCTACTCGACATTAATACTTAGGATTATAGGTAACAGCTAGTACTCAGATCAGAAAGTAAGTCTCATAGAAGGATAATAATTCCTTTCTTGGCATACAAGGATTAATCATGACATAGTATGTTGAATTTTAATGTCAAAAGAAGATTCAGCTCTGCGCCAGCAAGAATCTTTGTGCGAGAATCACTTTGGAGAATAATTTTCATTTCTCGTATAGCGCCGACTCCAGAGAGAATACACATTTACTAATTACATTGATGGTAATTAAAATTCAAGACACTCAATTCATTCATTATCCTTGTCGGATGTATTAGATTATTGTTATTTAGTACCTTTTAAGTGAACAGTGGTTGTTTAATTTTTTTTTTTTTTTTTTTTCAATATAATTCACCACAAATCATCCAGCGAGTAATACTTCCATTTTTTTTTTAATCTCACGTACGTATTCTTTTTATTGTTTGTCTTATCATTCTCTCGTTTCCTCTCTCTCTCTCTTTCATACATTCTGGTAACCCACACAAATTATTCGTAAACGCGAGCTTCACAATGACACAACGACAACACAAGTAGTGTCGAGTCTGTTCGTGCTCTCTGAGCAAATTACTCTTAAGTAATATACATACTATTTGGTGTACAGATAATTTACAGTTAGAAAGTACAACGAAGCAATGTTCCGGTAGCAAAGTGGCGGCCGAGTAAGACGAGAAAGGAGGAACACGCGGGCCATCGACATTATAAATAATAAAAGGTAAATATAAAAATAAAAGAGGATGCAATAAATAAGCGTATAAAATAATAAAATCTAATCGTGCTAGACGCGCGGGACCACTTCTGTATTCCTTCTTCGTTATACACTGTTTTTTTTTTGTTTGTTTAAAGAACACAATTAAAAAGAGAAAAGAAAAGATTAAAACAAGAACACGGAGCGTTCCACGTTACTGTAAGGATACTGACAAATAATTTTTCTTAAATGATCAAGATGAAATAAAAATGTAAAATTTGATCGTTAAAAGGGTACCTGATAAAACACCTATGTACACACATACCAAGTACACAACGTTTCGTACATCATACACGTAGAAACACATAACGAGTCAAAAAAAGAAAGCTGCCAAATGGAACGATCATTCATTCACCCTACGCCGGAGTATATTATCTGCCGGTCTCTTGAAGAATGAATAGTTAAGAAGCGAATGGAAAAAAACTGCATGAATCAACGAATGAAAGTAGTATTTAAGTAATGAAGCGGCCAGAGGTAAGCTGCCGTATTGTTTTTCTTTCTTTCTTTCTTTTTTCTTTCGTCAGAGTTCCATTCACTCTTTCCTTTTAACCTCTCCTCTCTCTTGTTTCTGTTTTACGCTCTTTCTCGCCGAGCCTAAACCACACACGAGGCCCGACGAGTACCTAGGTACATTATTACCAGTTAAATATCACAATATCTATGATATAAGTGTCTATAAGCCAGCCATCGTAAATGTGACTGGCGTACACGAGTTGAGACATTTTCTCATTTCTTTCATTTATTTTCTTTCGCCTTACTTCTCGAAAGCACGATAATCGCTTCGAATATATCTGCCCTACGAATTTACGTACATGCGTTTTCTAATCACACGCAATGTCTTATTTTCTCGCTCTCGCTCTTTATTACTCGTTCCTCAGAACTATCATTCACTCGACACTAATAACTCATTAATACGTAGCAGTCTTCGATAAAGTTTGATTATAATAAAACATTCTACGTTGCATGCAGATTGTGAACTCGAAATAGAAATTATTCTTTTTCTGTTTTTTTTTTGTTTTTTTTCATTTCATTTTCACAATCCATTGTGCATATCCGCCTTGACGAACAAACACATCTTATGCAAGTAACGGAACATTACTTGTAACAAGAAATATTCAACCAAGACTCAATTATAGCTTTCGATATTGTACAATTTACCCTTAATCATTTCTTTTACCCCAAATCATTTTATACGAGTAATTAAGCTTTAATTACGCTTGAGTGTTGATTAAGTAGCCGACGAGTCTGACTCTCGATTTGGGTAGATCGTTCTCTTATCGCTATTTAATGCTCGAAAGTTAATGATGCCAACAAGCTCTTGACTGTCTGCACTGCTGGCTAGTGAAGTGGTAGCGCGTGGTGGGGTATCAGCACGTGGTACACGTGGTCAGTAATAGTTAGTGACATTGGAGTACGACCTTAAAGTTCAACGAGACAGTCAGTACAAAGCTAGTGAACACAATTAAAAGCTTTCAAGTCGTACTTATCAGATAATGCAATAAAAAGTATTTTGCGAATTAATTTATTACTCTCCCATGAGTAATTATATAAAATCATTAAGACTGAGTACCCATGTAAGTCCTATCGATGGAGACAGTTCGAAAATATCTTGTAGGTTATTAAAAGAGAATCGAGAAAAACAAGAAAGATTAAATTCCCATTAATATGTTCAATGACGAAGGTAATTAAACAATTTATCAGAATTTATATCTACTATGATCTTCATTACATTGAGAGCGATTTTTCTCCTTTTCTCTGAACTCTCCTAATTCAATTGTGTGACTGCAACGATATTGGGATATTAATTGTTCAATTAAAATATATATGTACACAGAAGTCCACCAATCCGTATCGGTGTTTCCTGATAAGTGTTCTAAAAAGCAAAGATCTATTAATTAATAGCCAACTGTTTGATTATCTAAATTAATTATGTACACTTAAAAGAGAAAGGTGACGACATGTTTTGTCGCTTTAAAGCTAGAAGTAAATTATCTACAATGTGACGAATAAGCAATCAATCAATCAATCAGTCGTTTGATCAATCAATTGCATGGTATGCGAATCGAACATTATAAGTTGTAATTCATACTAGATTTATATACATCTTTTTTGTTGTCTTTCTCTCTTTTTCTCATTCTCTGATATTCTAATTAATAGTCTAGTCCACGAGAAAGGCTCGCTCCTTGAATTTTTGTACCGGACTCGTCGGCGTAGCATGTGAACCATGTACAATTATACCTAGAGGAAATTACATTAGGTATTACAATGTATACGACTATGTATCTAGTATTACGTAATATATAAAAACGAAGCGTATAACAGGTTCAACGCAGGACCCACAACTCCTAAGCAAAAATTCGTATTGCTTACGAGGATATCGCCGGTATTTTGAAAAATAAAATTAAAATTAAATAACGTTCTGACGCGCATCGAGTGATAAATTAAATATAAACTGGACCGACGGAATGTATTTGAATAATTACGATAAAAGGGAAAAAAGAATTCGACTGATACGTTTATCAGTAAAGGAGACAATGACCCGTACTAAATCGTATGTTTAAAAAGTAAAGACATTTTTCAAGAAAAATAAAAATAAAGAATAAAAGAACAAGAAAACACCAGTTAACAATCAGTGGAAGAAGAGTTAGATTAATCAGAGGTAGATATCAGTGATGGCGACTAAGCCCTTAGCCCGGAGTGGGTGGGATCTTGTGTCAGTGAATATTAAAATTATATTGCTTACGGCTGGATGTGATGCGCAGCCAGCGAGTTACAGCGAGCGGTTCAGGATGGCAGTTCGACCAGGAGATGTCGCTGAAGTGAGGATACGGAGTAGAAGTAGTGGTGGCTTCGACTTGAATCGCTGTAGTTGAGTATTCCTGTTGGTAATCGTGCTTGTTCCTCTTGCTCTGACGATGAGGACTCGAGTGATTCTGGATCTTCTTGCCATTTGACAGCTGTCCGGCTGTTTGCTCCAACTGATCCGAATCGAAGATGGCCAGACTTGGCATGGAGGATGCCTGAAAGCTTCTGGTCGCGCTTGGTGACTGCAGGGAATTCGCACCACGTGGAAGCTGCACGACGATCTGTGACTTGGCATCCTTATAGACTGAGGCAGGAGAGTACATGCTCATGGCTTCCGGGTCAATTTCTATAGGTGTCTCTCCTTCGAGGACAGTCGTGATCGCTGGCTGTTTAGTCGGCAAGGGTGCAGCTACTACTGGAATTACTGGTGAAACAGCGGCCGGTATCAACGTAGCCACTGGTGAACCTTCAGCACTGCCTGGTATTGGCGACAATGATGGCAGTACCACTGATATTGGAGTCGTTATAGAACTTGCAGCTGCTGCTGCTGCATTTGCCAGACTTGTCTCCAGAGAGAGTTCCTCATCAGCGAAATCGTCCTCCAGTTTCGTCTAAAAAAGAAAGAGAAGACGCACACCTTCGCAGTGAGTGTCTGCCTGCTCAGGAAGGGTAGCTTCAGAACCCAAATGAAAGCATGCCTTACAGGTTTAGCGGAGCCATGCGGGGCCAGACACCGATAAAGCAAATCAACTGCCTGGAATAATAAAACAAAAAAACAGGTATCAACCCCCAGGACAATATTTATGACGCGCGATTACCCCACTCTGGCTCCACGTAAATTCTTTGGTCTCAGTGATAAAGACAAAAGAATAAAATAAAGAAATTAACTTGAAACATTAATTGTAACATTGTGTACGCTTAACCTTTAGGCCATGGGCATTTTTTCATTAAAACAGTGGTCGTCATTGGCCAAAAATTTATACATATGTAAAACATACATATTGCATAGAATTTTCAAGTTTGTTCTCAGCCCTAAAAAGGGCTTTTCCAGCAGTCTAAGGATAACAGTTCATTACAATAGACGATAATTTCTTTTAAGACTGAGATGTAAATATCCCATTAATATTTTCTAACAAAAAATATGCATAATATTTTAATGTGCAATGAAATGATATTGGTCTGTAAGCTTCTTTGTTGCAAAGACTTACGTACAAATTCCATTATACTGAATATGCACTGTAGAAAGCCCGTACTAGGTTTCGCATTACAGCTTGCAGTGCTATGAGTATATTGAAACAAAACGGTAAGGATCCTCACCTTTGGCAGTGGGTAAGTGTCAGGTAATGATAGAACTGGAGGTGAACTGGGCGCATCCGATTCGTTGTTCGACAGAGGAGTATTCGGACCAAGAGCATTAATGTTTCCTGATGAGAGGGTTACTGTTCCAGTAACCGTGACTTTCGCCGGCCTACTCGGGAGCTCCTTCGCGGCCCGGTGTTCCGCGAGGAGCTTGTCGAAGGTTTTACTCCTACCGGAGACCGTCCTCCGCAACGAGACCGTGTGTGCCTTGCAGGTGAGGGACCTTGTACAGGGCTTCCCTGTTTCGTCGTTCCAGACTCCGCAGTGTCTGTCTGGATCGTATTCCCGATCTTTGAGAAGAGAGCGATCCGTTTTGAGCCTCTTCCTCCGCGGCTGTCCACTTGTTCCTGGACTTTTGACAGGACTCGAGGACATCACTGCAGCCTGAACGGGAATTGCCTCCATGGGTGAACATGGTGAAGAGATCGGAAGAGCCGTCTGTAAATTTGCTTGGTCTGCTGTGCGTTTTACGGATGAGTGATTTGTTTTGCTGCTTGATGGTAGCTGAGGTGTCGTTTGTGCTTTCTTTAACTTAGAAACTTTACAATATGGCGTTTTTACTGGTGGCTTCACAACTGGATTTGCTGGTGGAGGTAGATTCACTGTGCCTGACGGATGTCTACTTTCTAGAAACGATAGAGACATTTAATTATAATGTTATTGTGTAAAATATTTATTCTGGAAACCTACCCATATGCTGTATGAGAGCTTGTGGTTTTACTATGGCGTTGCAAATCTCACACACAACTCCATAAAATGCATCACGTTCTGGGCAGAAGCCATAAAGGTCGATATCTAGAAAAAATCAAACCTATTACTCCAACGTCTTAATCTAAAAGTCTTATACTTTAGATTATTTAATGTATGGGATCTGTACCATCAGAGGACAAACGTGTGACAGAGGTGGAAGGTTCACCTTCAGGTTCATCATCACCTATAAAAGTTGTAACGAACCAAATTAAAGATCCCTTAAAACTATGCAAAACAATTTATGTAGATTGTTATCTAGGCAAAAAGTAATCGTAGTAGTTATACAGCTCTCGATATACATGGTAAAATAAAAAAGCAGAACGCATCAAACTGAAATGAAATGTATACTGTTTTATTATTAAGACAAAAATTGTTTTACAAATATAAAAAATATTTTTAATTATTTCTATAAGCATATAGAAGAAAGCACAAGAAGAAACAAGAGAGTTTCATGTGCATAATTAAAAAAGAATATGATTCATGGATCCTATGAGAGTTGGACGTATTCCTTAGCTGTCTGTCTCTTTTTTATATATAACAAAGAATAAATTTGGCATTAGGTAGGTTATGTGCATCGAGGTTGCCGCTTATCCACATCTAAGCTAAAGGCATAAGAAACGAAGGGCAAGTCTCCCAGATATTTCGAACATTGATAAGTGTTCGCGACTTACTTAAGGGCTTATCCCGTCCAATGCGTTCGATCCAGCTGGACCAGGGCTGTCCGTGGAAGAACGTTGGGCTGTCACTTCCCGACATTGCCAGGGCGCTCGCTCGTGAACGAATGGTGCGTGGTGATGCGTCCTAGAACGCGGCTGGCGTCTTTTTTTCCCTTGGGCCACGAGGATATTAAACCGACGCTCACGTACGGACGCCCTGGCTCATGCTTAACACGTTTTTTTACAATGTTTAGCAGCGACGACGGCACCGCCCTAGTGCACGAATCCTCTTATTCAGCATCCTGGCATTCCAACATCTTTCTAATCCTTCACCCCTCCCTTCCTTTTCAACTTGACTTCCTTTCTCTCTCTCTCTTTATGTATCTCGCTTCTTCTTTCCCTTCTATCCTTACGAATCCCAGTCTTTCTCTCCCTGTCGTCAATGGATTCAATGAAATCTTACCCGCTTGCGTACCGGGCTTGTCTCTATGTGCATCTATATATCTATCTATACATATACATATATTCACTGAATATATAGGCTAATCTCGAATGGAAAAGGTGCACACAAGACTTCACTTCCATTCCCTTCGATTTCTATTGGATGACAAACAATATAACATGGCGACTGAAGCTTTATTATGAGCTTTTGGTTTCCTTAAAAAGTATGTCGAAGGGACAGGACTGTTGGAAACAATGTAAATTTGGAAACTCGGAATGAGATTGTTTAGGCACTAAAGAGTCTCTGAATCATCCCTTTTTCTTAAAAGCGTAGAAATTGTTGTATCTGACATCAAGGATATGAATACTGTTGAGGATTGTTGCTATACTAGTGACATTGCGCAGAATACTTGGAAATTATGTAGCAAGCATCTTTTTTTCAAAGGGTAACATCAATTTCGTTGTGATAAAATCAGACGATAAATCAGAAATACACAGAGATACCGACTGAGATGGATTTATTGACTGTCGACAGGTAGAATTCTCGTTGGATAAATTACAATTCATTATCCAAGTAATAATACTATAATTTTCGATTGAATAAAGACTAGACATTCCAGTGTATTCCTTACCTCGAGATTCAGATATTTAACATATCTATATATATCTTTTCAATGGGTAAAGTACATTTCTAGGTGTCCGCAACCCCCACGATCTCGTGACACCATATCCCATAAGATGTCCAGTTTGTTTACGTCTTCAATGATTGATAATACTGAATTAATTAGTCTCAATAATATATGATCAAATGATTAAGAAGAGTCGTTATGCCAATTAAACATAATCTTTCGAAAATAAGTGCATAACGGTACTGGCACACATACTGTCAGATAAGAAAGGTCAACGGTGTGTCACCAAATATTGCCTGTTTCAGGTGAAAAAAGAAAAACTAAAAACGCTGCTACGATAACTGTAAAATGCCACGTCTGCAGAATAGTGTCCATTCTCAATACACAGTGGCACTCGCCTTGAAGCAATTTTCAATTCGAGCAGCGGCGGTTTAACGAGTCTCATTCTTTTTCTCGCAAAAATACTTCATGCCAGACGATATTTGATTTTAGAGATTTCTATTAGCAGCAAAGGACGATCGTGAATTCACTTGAGTCTGCACTTTATCCGCAGGATTTCCACCTCGATGCTCTTCTATCTGTTGCCAGTTCAGATACCAAAAAGGTTGTTTTTCCCTGGGCCACGTTTTGATCCTGTTTACTAGATTCACATCGCCAAGAGCATCTACTGGCAGATTTGGTGGAACAGTCGTCGTCGTCGTCGTCGTCAACGTGCTCGTAGATGCATTGTTGCCAACACGACTGTCCAAAGACACACCAGAAGCGGCGGCAGCGTTTTCACGCTCTTGAATATATTGTGGCAGTACAACGGGATAGCGATCAGGAGTACCAGCGTATGGAGATCTCTGGGCCTCTCCCAGAACAACGATCATTGCCAGAACAAAGAGATACCTCATCTGGAAGAAAAAAATGCATTATGTCAGCAAGTAAAATAAATATTCTACAAGAAAACTATTAACGGTTACCCTTTCGTCCAAGTCGAACGAGATTTCAAATACATGGTTCGCATAACTATAGTTTATGAATCTATAGATATACAACATACGTATTTCACCTCTCGACTCGACTCCAATGTAAAACCTAACCAATAATTTTTGTATTCAAAACAGCTTAATTACCATGATTGATTGTGTGACTAGTTTTTTCTTTTCTTTTTACACTTGATGATATTCAAGGACAGGAAAATATACTGTGGATTGTATCGGATCCACTCGTATCACCGGTTCAACTTGTTGTGCTTGTACCATGAGAGATTCCTGTCTATTTAAATCGGCGTTCTCCCCACTCACAAAGACTGAGACGTGTTTCACGTCGGGATAGGGACTTTACAGTTTACGATAATACTCTCCAATTCATTCTTCTACTCACTGTTAGATCCACGATGACGACTTCCATGAATTCTTTTTCATTTCTCATTAGTATTTCGAGCACGCGCTTATTCTGTAATTTCCAGTTACTTCATTACTTTCATATGCGGGTACAGCGACAGCTCGACATATTGGCGCGAGGTTAAAGGAAAATGTAAACGTTGATGCGAAATTGGTGACTGGTTAAAGAGCCCCTGAAAAAATATAATGTATTATGAAAATAATAATGCCATTAAATTAGTGGTTATACATGTGTATAATATCGCTTATGCAAATTGGATATAAGTATAATTAGATACTTTTGCTTCCTCTTTAGTCCCAAACAACATACCACTCACTTAAAGATTTGGTATATTCATTATCTTGAAAATTTTATTAGTTTTTCAAAATTTTACTACCCTAATTAATAATAATAATAATATGAATATCATATGAAATATGATTATTTTTACCTTTTCTTTTCTTTTCTTTTTTAAAAAGAAAAGTAAACACCAAGAGAAATCAGGCGTATTAACCACAATGTTTATACATATGGTTGTGGTGTATTGTGGAAAAAATGATTCACACGTTGCGTAGCGCATCCTTTATTCGATTATTTAAGGAAGTTCGACGATGCCACTCAATCCCAGATGAAATTCCGAACTTTTTCTTTTACATATTAGAAAATAACTAGATATTCGTGTATGCAAATTTCGAACGTGATTTTTCGCATAGTTTCTGATATATAAAAAATCTAAGTGTCTATTCTAATACTTCAGCATGATACTAGACCTATAAAAATGAATAAACTTGAAATTCAATATCTTGATTTTCGTACGGTAGAACGTAATAATTTTTTACACGAATGCTGAGGTTATTTTAAATTTTCAATAATTTATTTTTTGAACCAATTTACGGAGCCACCTTAACTATGATCTTAATCATTCCCTATAATTTTGTCCAATTATACTCTATTCCCTTTGAGCAACATTGACCCGAACTATCCTACGATCGCGAACGATCTGAATGGCATCAGAGTTGAACGAAAATCCATGCGATAGACATTCTCTTATCTTTCGTTGACACTTCGCACTTTGGATAGATAGAGAGATTTTTAAATTTTGAAATTCACTTCAATGTAATTCAACTTTGCTCCTATGCCAATGCTTGATGCTTTCTTCGTTTCAGCACGTGTCCGGGTATTGCTTTTGGTCAAGAATGTCGTAAACATCCTGTCGCCTTATCGTATTCCACAGGAGGAAATGACGTTCTGAAACTGAATGCACTTTTTATCCCGATACGATATTGCACAATAATCATTGATACACGAGCGGAGTAGAATTTTTTTATTTATTTGAGTCAATACTTCAATCTAATATCCAGGTCAATATGAGAGCATAACGCTAGACGAATGATTCTTGTGTAACTTTAGTAGGTCTTCAATCTTCATTTTTCTTCTCTCAAGGATTGTTTTGCAAGTTTCGGCGACAGTTGCTTTATTGTACCAGGAAAAAGAAGAGATTGCGCAAGAGTCGACGAAAGCGATAAATGTATTATACGCGGTTTGCGCTACCCTTTATTTATTTTTTTTTCCCCGCTTCGAATAAATGGATTATGTTAATGTTTCAGTCACAATGTCAAATTTAAATAAATACGTGCTTTGGAATTCAGTGTAACGAAAAAGAATAGGCTGCAAAGTAGAACCTTGCTAATTGCTTCCTCATTATTTTAATTAATTTTTTGTATCACAATGATGCAAAGTAAAATCTTAGACGTTGCTTCTTCATTCTTTTCCGTCGTTCACAAAGCTTCCACTAGGAGCAAGTTCTTTGACTGATTTTCACTTTCTCATAGAGGAAGTTGCATTATATTTCATTGTGTACAAAGTTTTGGCTCACTTTCTTAAATTTTGCGGAAGCTGGTGTAATAAAGATAATTTTTTGAAAATTTCAAAACCACGTACAATCTGAACCGCTAGCGATCTTTTCGAAATTCAATACCAAACAACATTGAACGTATTTTCGATTATGAAGAACTATTTAGTTAAATTGTCGAACCTTTACGAAAGTTAGAGCGACCACGTCCTTTTTTTCAAAAAATTAAAAAATTCTAAATGGTTGCATATATTTAATTAAAAATCGCAAAATTTCTTTGAATAAAGATAAATATCACTCTTTAGGGATATCTACTTTACTTGCGTGCCAAATTCCAGTCTGATCGTTCTAACGGTTACTGAGTAAGAGGCGATTGAATTTGAACTGACATTCAAATCTGGAAAATAAAAATTTTCATGAAAACAGCTTCCTCTATGAGGAAGTAAGAAGGAAAAATTTTCCTGTTTAGCCAATGATACAAATAATATAAATATGGGTTGGTCAGGGTATTACGAAGAAAAAGAAAAATCGATGACTAAGAGTCATCGTTCAAAGAAAAATCATGAAGTATCACCTCATGGAATTATTAAAGCCTGTAACAATAACTTCATAAGATAAATTAAACACAAAGGTAAACTAGACAATGAGGTATGTGTTTTATCTCTTAGAACACACAGCTATTTGCTTGAAAGATACTTTCATTAGTATTAGATCACGGTACCCTTATGAGCAATGACTTTGAATTAATCTGCAGCTTGGGAATGGCCCTGTCGTCAGATTATGTAAATATCGTCATCTTCATCATAATCTTTATTTAGTAAACCATTGATATTCCATGGAATCTTTATAATTTATATCCAGTAAATTCCAATGATCAGCGTTCTAAAAGTTCTCAAGGCTCATCTTCAAAACCCGTTGAGCAATTTTCCTAAAACCGGTATCAAGAGAATGGTCTGCGAAAAATCTTACGACATTATCTTGCATGACTAATTTCAGGTAGGAATAAATGAAAGGCCTGGACTCAGAACAATAAGCATGCAATATACATATATATACGTATATATGTATACAAGAAGAATAAAGGGAATAACCAAGCTGGAAGACCTTGGAATAGTTTGTTGAACGAAACTATTATGGATTTTCGTATGGCGATCGATGACGTATTTACCAGCTTGCTAGGTGCTCAGTCATCTTGGGTAAATTGCCGTGAATGACGTCGTCTCGTTACGTCAAACTTTGCATGTGGTTTAAACGGTTTAGACGCGGTGCGCGTATAGCGTTGATGACGTCCGTTGCGACGCCAGGCGTCGGCTTTGGCCTTTTGTGAAAGTACTCACCGTTACATGGATGATTAACGACTCTTGGATAAATCTGCGAATCTCTAGTTGGCTATTGATCTATGCGTTAATATTGGGAAAAGTGACATCACTTCTGACCACTGATTGATGATCATTGATACGTTAATTTTCTGCAAGGAAAAAGCAAAATAAAAAAAAAAAAGAATCATGTGGTGGGAAAATATTTTTTTTTTACCTAGGTGACTGAACGTCATTAACACGTGAGTAGGTGCCTGGAATGTCTGAGGTACCCCGAATCAATGCTTTTCAAATGGTTAAAAAAAATCGCGCGACCATTACCGGGTTAAGCTTTTGAAATAACCTTGAACTCGCGTTGTGATAAGTGAGGATGTTGAAGTACCTGAAAAATTGGACAGGAAGTGTGCTGCGATCGCCAGATGAACCCCCAGAGATGACCTGGAACGTTATCAGGGCAAGTGTTCTACTGTGTAAAAATCTCCACGTGCTTATTGATATCGTTATGCATCGATACATTGTAGCAAATAGCAGATGCAACGTATCGGGGAACATAGGTCAAAGCTGAATAGACAGATGCTACGGAAGCTTGAAATATATAAAGGCCCTGAGGAAGCTATGATCTACACTCTGCCAAGATGTCAGGAACAATGTGGACCTCATTTCTACTGGTCTTCTGTCTCGGTAAGAACTACTTAAAATCTTATATACTAAGTATTATTGTAAATAAAATATTATTCCATGAAAGTGGGTATCAAGAAAAATACTTGGCAATATTATTGCAGCGGGAGTTTCTATCGCCAATCAGAATGCATTCAAGAACGGTAACGAGTACACGTACCGCACGAGTACAAGAGTGCTCGCTGGTTTACACCAGGTTGCGGATCAGTACTCGGGATTGGACGCCAAGTCTCAATTGAAATGTCAGTTGAAGAATCAGGACACGTTAACCTGTCGCATTCAGAACGCCCAGGTTGCAAAGATTCATACAAAGCTTCCTGGTGGATGGGATTCGCCGATTCCTGAAAAGGAATTGCACTACGAGAGAAGTTCAATGAGCGAAAAACCATTCGAGATTAAATTCAAGAATGGAGTCATTGATGATCTCATTGTCGAAAAGTCTCTACCCACCTGGCAAATTAATGCTGTCAAAGCTTTAGTCAGCTTGCTTCAGATTGACGTTCAGGGAGAGAATGCCGTGAAATCCAAATTCAACCAGGAACCTGAAGAAGGCCAACATACCGCAGTCTTCAAGACAATGGAAGATACTGTTACTGGAAAATGCGAGATGTTATATGATATCAGTCCACTACCCGAATACGTACTTCAGGAGACGCCGGAATTGGCTCCACTGCCAAAATTGAAGGGCGACGGAACCTTTTACGATATCGTTAAGGCTACCAATTTCAGTCACTGTCACCAAAAGATGGGATATCATTTTGGTATAACTGGAGAATCTGACATGGAACCTGGCTCCAACGACATGGGCCGTTTCCTATCTGTAAGTTGATTGATACTTAATTATGGATATTAACACGATGTTCGGATCGTATATCTGTTATCATGCTGCCTTATCTTTCAGAGATCATCCATGACTCGTGCTGTTATTTCTGGTAATCTAAGGGAATTCACGATTCAGTCATCTGTAACCACCAACAAGATTATCGTCAGCCCTTCTCTTCAGGAGAGCCAGAAAGGAATGGTTGTGAGTTTGACAAACCTTACCTTGGAATCCGTTTCACCAGCTTCTGGAAGTCCAGCATCCTTGTCGAATCCTGAACGCACCGGTAACTTGGTTTACGGATACAACAACCCTTTCGAAAGTAACCGCGAAAGACGTCCGCATGAAGATAGTTCCAGCTCGAGTTCCTCGAGCTCATCCTCTTCGTCCTCTTCCTCCTCGTCTTCGTCCTCTTCCTCTTCTTCCTCTTCCGAGGAGCAGAGTCATTCCCATGGTAGAAAACCCAGATCTGCCAATGACCGCAGTAGAGGCAACAAGGCTGACTCCAGTTCCAGCAGTAGCTCAAGCAGCTCGAGCAGCGAAGAAGACTATCACCAACCTAAACCAACTTTAGAAGATGCTCCTGAGAATCCCTTGCTTCCCATGTTCATCGGCAACCAGGGCAGTTCCATATGGCAGTCGGATAAAATAAATCCAGTCCAAGTCTCGAAGGAAATAGCTGGACAAATTGGGCAGGAACTTCAAAAACCAAGTGCCATCCCCAAGGAGCAAACCCTCGACAAGTTCTCCATGTTGGCTGCGCTGATCAGGACAATGAACGCTAAAGAAATCGAACAGGCTGCACAGGCACTTTACGCACCCGTGTCTCAGAGCTCCAGCAGCAGCTCAAGTCAATCTGCAAAGACTTCATCCTGGATTGCATTCAGGGATGCAGTCGCTCAAGCTGGAACAGGTCCAGCTCTGGTGAACATAAAATCCTGGATATCAAGCAAGAAGGTCCAGGGTGAGGAAGCTGCCGAACTCCTAGCAGTTCTTCCCAGCACAGCTAGACATCCCACTGCTGAATACTTGAAGGCTTTCTTCTCATTGGCAACAAAGCCAGAAGTCACCAAACAGGCACACTTAAATACCACAGCAATTTTGGCATTTACTAACCTTGTACGCAAGGCTCAAATCAACAACGATACCGCTGAGAGTCACTATCCCGTTGACAGCTTTGGCAGATTGTCACCAAAGAACAATCAAGCCGTGACCAACGAATGGATACCGTATATCGCTAAGCAGCTGAAGAACGCTATTAAGGAAGCCGACAGTCCTAAGATCCAGACTTATATTCGTGCTCTTGGCAATCTGGGACACCCTCAGATGCTCGCGGTTCTGGAACCTTACCTCGAAGGAGAGCATCCAGTTTCTGATTTCCAGAGAATGATGATGGTCGTTTCCATGGATAAACTTGCCAAGCTCTACCCGAAGGTAGCCCGTTCCGTACTCTACAAGATTTATCAGAACACCGGAGAGACTCATCAAGTACGTTCAGCGGCT
This sequence comes from Calameuta idolon, assembly GCA_030142285.1. Classification (NCBI taxonomy): domain Eukaryota; kingdom Metazoa; phylum Arthropoda; class Insecta; order Hymenoptera; family Cephidae; genus Calameuta; species Calameuta idolon. The sequence continues at coordinate 107,541 of JARQSV010000736.1, read as the reverse complement.
GTCTTCCAGCTTATGAGGACTAATCCCCCAGCAAGTATGCTGCAAAGGATGGCAGAATTCACTAACGACGATGCGTGTGATCAAGTCAACGCTGCTGTCAAATCAGCAATTGAATCCGCTGCTGAATTGGAAACTTACAGCCAAACTGAATTGTAAGTAATAAGAATTTTAAATAATTATTTTACATGGCTGCGGCTACTTGATTTTGATCTACTTTGGGTGTGTCTTCGATCTACCATTGTCTTACTGTAAATTTATTTCAGGGCTCACAATGCAAGAGCAGCTAAAGATCTTCTTAACCCAAAGACCTTCGGACTACAGTACTCGAAGAAATACCTTCGCGATTACGCTATCCAGGAAATGAATTTGGCATACAAGATGGCTGTTAGTTACATTGGCAGCGAAGACAGTATCGTACCCCAGGCTTTGTTTGCTAGTCTGAATCGCAACAAGGGTGGCTTCGAAATGCCAAGCCTCGAGTTTGGCGCTATGGTATCCAGTGTGGATGATCTCCTGGACGTTCTCTCCGATCAGTTCGAGAATGACGATGACGACAATAACTCGAGACACGAACAAGGTAAAGGAAAATCGACGAAATTCAGCCCAGCATGGATTGCCGAGACTTTGAGAATCCAGGCCGACAATAATGGCGAGTTGGAAGGCAACGTTCTCATCAGCATGCTGCAGTCTAACAGATTCATGGCTTTCGACAATCAGACTATCGAACAGTTACCGAAAATCGCAAAGAAAGCAGCAGCAGCTTGGAAGCAAGGACAGAACTTCAACTACACTAAATTGTACAGCGGAGTAGAAGTTACTGTCAGCTTCCCCACTGCGGCCGGATTACCTTTCGTCTACGTTCTGAGGACACCATCGCTGATTCAGGTCGGCGGCGAGGCAAAGGCAAAAACTAACCCAGAATTAAGTTCTGGCAATCAAATCAATATTCCTCGTACCATAAACGCTAGCGCCGAGGTCCGTTTCGTCTACTCAACAAAGATGCAGGCACAGATTGGATTCGTTAATCCACAAGATCATCACTATCACGTCGCTGGTGTCGATAAGAACCTGCAAGTGAATCTGCCAATCAAGGCTAAGGTCGACTTGGACTTGGAAAATGCTCACGTGCGAGTAAAACTTCAGCCAATGCAAAACAATAAGGATTACAATCTCTTCCACTACAGTACCTGGCCCTACACTTCAATGGATAACATCCTAGATATTAAACCAATTTCCCAAGGCAAGAATTCACGCAGGATCATTACCGGCGACCTAAAAGAGAATGAGTTTACAATGGGAAAATCGTCTACGGGAATGGCATTCAGGATTCAATCGAAATCCGACAAAAATTTAAATCAGTTACCTTTCGCATGGTTGGCACAGATGATGAAGCCTCATGATGCTATTTCACCAGCCGTATTCCCAATGTCCCAGCAATCGATTCATCACGACAGCTACAGCATGATCTATGACTCCAGACAATCTAAAAATAATGTTTTGGTACTTACTGCATCCTACTCGAACGCCACCAAAGGCATGGGTGGAGACTGGTCATCTTCGTACAGACATCCTTCAGGTAGACGCGATGATCGTAGCCAGGAGGAAGGCCTTAACGCTAATGCCCCAGAACCAGCCTCAAACAAACCTGACAGCAACTCACGTCAGGCTCAGTTCCTAAATTTAGCTGTTGAAGGCATTAAGGACGCTTCCGCTTCCGTCATGGACATCGGTGCCGAATTCCAAGGAGAGGACAACGCACAGTATGCAGCCACCGTTGCCTGGGCCAACAGTCCAGTCGATGATATGAGCAGAGCACTGGTCTACTATCACCAGAATCCTGCACAACAGAAGCAGTTTGAGGTCTGCGTGGAAGCCGAGGCTAAGAATCCGGACGTTCCCAGTATGAACTTCGCTAAGGCTCTTAAAGCTGATCCTACCAGTAAATACCAAGTGGAATTGAAGTTTGGCGAGAGCTGCAAATCTGGCGCCCAAATTAACATTCAGGGTAAACTGAAGCAGAGCGACGAACGCAGACAATACCTGCAAAACAGACCATTGGCCAAAGAGTGCGAGAAGCAAATGGAGGAAGGCAACAACATACTTCCGGCCTGTCGTAACATGACCCATCGTGCCAATAGTCTTGACCAGGGCTGGTTATCCGTCGAATACAATAACGTTCCTAACGCAGTCAAGAACTTGACCTGGAATGCTTACGGTTTTGCCAGATATCTTGGTTACAACTACGCCTATGAGAACGTAATCGATCCTCAAGATCAAAAGGATGGAAAGATCGACGTAGAATTTGAGTATTCGCCAGACTTGAAGCGTCTGAATGTCAGCGTAAATGCACCAAACTTGGATGCCAATGTTACCAATGTTCCCGTAAACTCTTGGGTCAGGTCAGTCATCGTTATGGATCCTGATTGGACCGTCGCTGATCGTGTTGGAAGAAAAGCTCTTGCTGGCCAGTGGAATCGTGAGTATTTCTAGCAAATCAAATAATCAATAAGCGTTAGATTTATGGAAATATTTAATTAACGTGCTAATTTCTTCTCTTTGACAGCTACTTGTTCTCTGGATCAGAATATGGTTACGACCTTCGACAACAAGACTTATCCCGTCGAGTTGGGAAATTGCTGGCACGTTGTAGCAGTGACCGTTGACGACAATGACGACGACCGCAATGACAATAACAATGACAACGACAACGACGATGATAGGTCCGAAGCTCTGAGCGTAGTCTGCCGTGACGTTAGCGGCAATAAGGACCAGAAGGAATGTCAAATGGTGGTGGAGGATACTGTCGTTCTTATGACACCCAGTAGCAGTTCTCATAAAGTGAAGATCGATGGGCGTGAAATAAACCTTTCCAAGAACGAGATCTACAGGCACGAGAAACACGGTGAAATACAGTTCGAAGTCTACCTGCGCTCTGACAAGAGCATCACGATTGAATCGGCTGGCAAGAGCTCCTACAAACTCCAGTACGACGGTTCCAGAGCCAAACTGTCCTTAGGCCACGAATACAAAAACGACGTACGTGGTCTCTGCGGTACCTTCACCGGTGAACCTCAGACCGACTTCACGACTCCCAAGAACTGCATCCTGAAGAATCCATCCAAGTTTGCAGCTACCTACGCCATCACCCAAGACGAGTGTCAGGGACCAGCAAAGGAGAACGCACGCAAAGCACACCAGGCTGAATGTTACAAACAGGACGTTCAATATGGAAATGTGGTCAGCAACCGCGAGGCAGGTCGTCCTTCAAACCAGAACAATCTCTGGAAGAAGAATCACGTCCGATCCGAGAAGAAGAATAAGAGCCAGAGCAGCTGCACCATCTTCCAGACTAAAGTCACCCAAGAAGACGGAGAGATCTGCTTCTCCCTGAAACCGATGCCAGCGTGCTCATCCGCTTGCAAGCCTAACAAGCAGCAGGAAAAGACCGTTCACATGCATTGCGTCAGTGACAACGAGCATGCCAGGAGCATCGTCCAACGTATTAAGATGGGAGCCAATCCCGACTTCAGCCAGAAATCGCACAACAAGAGCGTTAGGATGTCCCTGCCCACGAGCTGTTCCGCGGCATAGACGACACTCTTGTATTCCAGATATTGTTCACACGCTGGACACTCCAGATACGCGATCTGTTTACGATGACCGCTTGCTTTTAACGGACACCGCATTAATATTGTTATTATTTGTAGCAGCAGCAAAGTGCAAAAGAAAAAAAATTGTTTAATAAAGTTTGCACTCTTAATGATCCTTTATTTATTGCAATACTCCCTATTCCTAAGTAGTGTCCCAAACCCACTTACTTATAGCTTTAGCTACTGGTTGTGACGTATGCGAAGTAATGGTAACTCATGTTACTGCCGTGCACAGTTACTACAAGGTTTAGTAATATGCTACTGCAGAGTATAGCGCAGCACGTGTATCATGCAGTAATCTCTACCTGTAGTATACTTTACGTAAAAGCGTAAAGTACGATAGAGAAGTACCGAATATCTGGAAGTAGAGAAAACACGTAGAAATTCACTTGTATTTTCTCCTCGTATTTGTTTACTCACCGTGGTGCATAATTTAAGGGAAACAACGGCAAATCCAGAAGCCGTGATATACAAAGGCCTCTGAGCTCGTACCATTATCATTCGCAATGATTGTTTCTCCTGTTGACTGGCATAGTACCACTGGCTATGATAAACTGCATCCGAGATAAATCTGGCCTTGAAAAAAAAATTTCTTTGACGGCTCGTGAAAATAAAATCGTATAATAATTCGTTATTCTCACTTGGTCGGTCATTTGCTGTCCAAACCAGCAGAACATAAAGATTTCACTGCACTCGAATACGAGATACGAAGTATAGAGAATGGGATTGCTCTCGGTATTCATCTGAAATAAAATCATGGATTACAGTAAAAATTAGCTTTAATCCCCTCGAGACATTTTACTGATACGGTAGATTCATGATATTCATGAATTTTTTTTTGTTCTGTTATTTTAATCTTATTTGAATCTCAAGGAATACGTTTATTCGTCGATCTTCAATGTTCTCATTGTCAACGGCAGCTTTTACCAGTGGCAGTAGTATTGTTCTTTGAGGAAGAATGTCTCACAGCATTTTAGCAGAATGCTTAATTAGCTAGGTCTTGTAGACGATAGGATTTACGTACTGAATTCTTGCTTGTCGCAGATCGTTTGACAAAGAGAAGGAAAAAATAGATGAAAAAAAAAATATATATAAAAGGCTTAATTAAAAGTTCAGAGAGATAACTAGAGAGGAATGGTGTGTCCAGGACAAGAAACTTCTCAAGCCGGCAAATGATTGTCGAACGAAAGTCGTATCGACTGTGTTCGGTTGGGGTTTTGTAAATTTAAAACCAGATAATCGCGCACAGATAAACATTGTTACTAGAAGCTTCATTGATTTTTAATAATTTAATTAATCGAACTCACTATCACTATCTGAAATATCACCGTGCACAGGGAGAATGTCATGAACGCGCAGAATATTAGGATTATCGGAGAGTAAAGTTCTTTCATCGCCTCACACATTCTAGAAACAAATAGAGAAACTTTCAAAGACAATTATACTCATTATGTAATTCAAGTGTTATACCGTACTAGTTGCTGTCATTTGTTATTCATTGACATTGGAATTACTACCGTATGAGTTTGAGGTGCTTTTCAATGCAGTCGCAAAGTTTCGACCTCCGATTGACGTTTTCATTGAAGGAATCGAGCTCCTTGAGCTTGCGATCCAACAATTTGAATTGTTCGGAAATTTGGCTTATGTAGAGCATATAAAAGCTGTCAACACTCATTTCGTACAATATAACTGCAACGCTGACCCCGCTCGAAGCGAAATAACAGAGAGAATAATTTAACGAGTCGCTCATGTTTATCCACGGGAACTGAAGAAGAAAAGTGAGAATTGTAGAATGAAATATGTATAAAACTTTTGGATTTTCACTCGCATTGCCAGTGTCAATGATAGGCAACATACGAAATGAAATATTACCTGAGCACCGTATGGGAACGTATAATTTATATCTTTCTCGGATACATTCATAGCTCGTTGCTCGGTGAGATACTGCATCGGTGATAATGAAAAACAAATGACAGTAATGGTTGGCGCCATTGCATAGAGCATAAGTATGTATTTGTAGAAGCGGGCTGTTTTCCGTAATATTTTTTGGGGATCCGAGGAGGCAGATTCGATAGAGATAGAGATCCACATTTCACGCACGGAAAAATAGATTTCAGTAAGGATTTTCCGATTCCACATAAAGTGAAGACCCTGTAGGATTTGTATGCAGCCATTTATTATTGTATAGCAGTGTATCGTTAAATCTCGAAAGATGGTTGGAAAATAAAATTACTCGGGATAAAGCGTCAGTGTACGATTAAGAGGATTCGCATGCCTTGTGAATGATTATTAAGCTCGATGTCGTTGCACTGAAAATCTTCGTCACCTCGTATACGCTTCCCCAGGCGTCATTGATAGAAAAATATTCCAGGGCCGTAATAGCGATTAATCCAGTCATCTGAACGATCGCCCAAGTCTCGTAAAGAATGGATTTCGTTCGACCCCAAGATCTGTCCTTTGGCCAAATTCCACTCAATCGTAAAAGTATTATATTCCAATATAATTCCGTGTCGTATACGCGTGCGATTTCTTCATTCATATTTCCCGTAGAATTCTGGAAGCACGAGGTGTCAATCGTTAGAACCTTAATTAAATGAAAATAAATTAAGAGGGGAAAAAAAGGAAAGAAAAGTAAGGAAATCAAAATACAATGGTATCAAGATTACATCGGTTTAAGTACAGAAGCGGATTTGCCTGTGTTAAACCGAACACTTTTGAAAGAGCAGAATGAAAAATATTTTGCAAATTTTATAATACGGAAAGAGACGTTTTTTCTCTTTATGCGAGGTAAGGAGAACTTTCTTGTGCAAGATGTGCTGGTTGGGAAGTTATACTGTCTGGATACTTGGGCAATAACGCATCTTCCCCAGGATAAATGTTGAATGTCTGTAAAATACATAGGAAGAGGAAAAAGCAAAACTCCAAGTTGAAGTATATGTACGTGGGTAGCAAAAGCAATGGATGGTAAGAATAAGAAAATTAAAAGTTTACAAATTTAGTTGGAATAAATGACATGGTTCATTCTAGTTTGAGACTTGGTTTTCTTAATAACAGAGGAGCATCTATATCTCTAGCTGCGATGGCACAGTATTATTGAACCACCCTTTGGATGAACTACTTTCAGACAGTTCACAGACTCCATGTATTTCTGTAATATTGAATTCACAAAGGAATAATACAGTATTAAGAATTTCCCGTTATTATAATTTCTTTAAATCTACTAAGCTCCCAAGTACCTTGTAATTTTTTCAAACCCCCTACAGTATCGTTATCTTAGTATCTGCTGGCAAGGCAAAGAAATTTTAAGAGGATTTCCCCGTCTAACAGTCGTAGTCGGGATTGGAGGCTGTTGCTGTTTCCATAAAATCCCCTAACATGCCTAAGGACAGAGAAGAATAAGAGACAATAAGAATAAGAAGAATAGAAGAGGACTCGAGAACAGCGTTATCTTGCTACACACTTTCAACCCTTACATTATAAAGGGGTCCATCCAGTCCTTTCAGCATAGCATCGCGCCTCTAAAGTATCGAGATATTATTCTAACGTCGTGCTAATTAATGTGTTAGATAAGATAAAAGGAAAGTGCGAGGTGAAACTCTAGTGGAGTTTCAAGTGTTTTTTTTTTTGACAGGGAACAAATAAAAAAAAAAAGGAACGACTCGAAGAAAGTCAGGACCAACGAACGAATAAAAAGGTGAGTCTCCTAACCCAGCTCTTTCACAATGCTTTGATAAATTGTATAACATTTATGCCACTTGAGAGTTCCATCTTACCGTAGAAATAAGATATTTGCGTAGAGTTTTAATATCGGCCACGGCATTATCCTCTTACCGAAAAAAATTGTCCTTGCTTCTTGGGCATTCCGTATTCGGTGGGTCCACTTTATATTCTCATTCCTCTAGAGGAGGAACGATCAAAAATACCTACTTCCAAATTCCACGATCCAGCGACGCACTACGGCTTCGCGTATCCAATGAAAATAATAAAGGGATGATACGAGGTACCTTTATTATTTTTTCGTTCCCCTGTGTTTCCTACGTTTTTCTTGGCAGAGACAGGTGTATCAGTCAGGGCCACTGGATCGAGAATGATTTACCATCGGAAAATGACGGTCTGCGCAAATAAAGCTCCCAATAAATGGTCCCGTTCTAACTGCTAACGGGGATGGTGGGGGCAGTAGGAATAGTAGCGTCGATGGCGATAGTGCTGGTGATTGCGGTGGTGGTGGTGGTGGTGGTGGTGGCAACAGAAGTTACAGAGGTGGTGGGTACCTGAGAACCAAAAGAAATGGTGAGAACATCGGTAACGTTTATTTCTACCCCTCTTCGTTTCTATCATTCCCGATAGTAATACGTACCAGCCCTCTCAGCTCTCTCGTCCACCTTCTGACCTGCTCACCAGCCTCAAATGCGAAGCCCCGGACTCACCTCGAGCAACCTCACGAGAAACGCTCGCTAGAGGCCCGTCTAGGAAAATTGAATTCTTGCTCGGTAATCGGTTCCATTATTATTGCTTTCCGTGGAAGCATCGACCAACCAGACTGGCAAACAGATACGCGGACAGACATACAGATGAACGAATAGAGGCACACGATTCTAACGGTTCCCGTTTCAGTAATCTTTTTCGCAATTGAATCTTTCATGGGATCGATTCGCCTAGGACGCCTAAACGTTTTACATTTATTGTCGTTTTTCGGCCGTAGAAAGGAAATGTATGACGTCGATAACATAGTATTATGAAATTAGGAGCAGAGACTGGCAATTTCTTAAATTCAACTAGGGGTAGAAAAGTAGGTAGACCCATGAATTAAATTGATATTAAAAACGTCCTTTTGGAGTTTGTTGCCGTCTTGAAATACGTGAAATTTTAAGAAACTATTTTATCATGACTTCGGACGAAGTTATCTACCCTTGCATCGATATATTTCATGGTTTAATCTATCTTGTCTTTTCTCATAATTTAGCCATCTTTCTGCGCCCTATTCATAGAAGGCATTAATATTCATACCAGCATCGTAAGGACATGCATATTACATTGGATGGTCTGTTACAGTCAGATCTTCACACAATCACGGCAGTATCCGTGCCATGATCATCATCATCTTCATAGTATCAGATTCAGGTATCCTGTATCGTGTAACAAGCATGTAAAACTTTATTGAAATTTTGGAAAATTTCTGAAACACAAAAGTTAATCACGGTACATATTGTGACGTAATTGTTTTTTTTATACCTACATGTATATTTTATATGTAAATATAAATTGGACCAAGTACGATTGTCTGCTTATCGTAGAGGTGAAAGGGGAATATTTAGTTGCGAGGAGGAGCCAAGAGGATCCTCCAGGAACACGAAGGCATCTTTTTGGGAATCTCAAGGATTTGACTGGGTGCCAGAAGACCGTGTCGTTTACTTACTTAGTTGAAAGCCTTCGATCCCATTCGAGCTGTGATTCGCATAGAAAAGCCTCAGTCGTTTACAGCCACATCGCGCATACGGTTGAGCTTATGAGATTTGGCACCGTTTCAGAAAGCACCAGGATGCAGGAACGCATTCGTGCATACCTACACTACGTAGAGTCACTCGAGTACGCCTCGTTCACGCAATGGACAATTCCTCTAATCCCCCATAAGTCGGAGCAGCGCCAGGATCGTTTATCGAATCGGTATTGAGATTCCGTGGGGGCTGCAGCATCCATTTGGAATGAATTTCAGATCTTGCAAGTATAGAATTTTATCTCACGTCTCTTTGTTTAGACCTTAGACCTCGAGTTAAGTAAAAACTTGACTCCCTGGTAGGAATGGATTCGCAATCCTATGGATGCATCCTAGTCACTTTTATTCCCATTCCGTTCGAGTTATCCAGACGTGCTTATAAGGCTGAATAAAAATCTCGCGATTTGCTTTTATCCGTAGGATCTGGAAGAGAGTGGGAATTTCCTCGAACGTGTTCGAGCATAGTATTAAGGACGTTAGAGGTCTCCTTCCTCTGCCATTGCCAGTCCTGAACGCAAGAAAAGTGGTTTGGAACTGGCGAGAAAGATTCTCTCCCAAGACAGGCGATAGTAAGGCGTCCTTTATTTTTTGGTGAAATGAACGTGTACCATTATGGCTGATGGTCCTGTTCCTGGGATTGTTTCTGAGGGTGGCTCTGTGGGGATGCTGTTCCAGGGGAATATGATTGCTTCAAGAATTGAAAGAGCTGATAGAGGATCCTTATAAATATACCGAGTATATGCGATATTATTCGAGAATCGGCAGCCCTGTGGATGTGGAACGAGGGATGGAAGTTGTGTGGGAGCGTTAAGGGTCGAGTCACACACGAGGCACCTTACACATCCACACACCGGATATGCCATTTAATATTTCATCCCCCTAGTACCTGCTTCCACGATTCACGAAAGCCTCCCTGGCACTCTGATGAGAGAGGATCGCTCAATCCTAGCCTCTGGCTAAAAGATTATGCTCATTTCAATCCATTCTATAAATGAAAAAAAAAACAGCATACCGCCATGGCGTAACGATAAAAAAGAAGTGCTAATAAAAATCAATAAAAAACGTACGCGAAATATGCTTTGCATTAAATTAACAAAATGTATTTGAAAAACCGATTTTCCCACTAGACTCACCGAGGATGGTTGGCAGTAGGTTACCCGGACAATTTCTACAGACTAAGACCAATCATTTCACAAGGAGCTGAGCCCTTCAAGGACCCATTGACGTTCTTTCTGGTTTATTTAGGCTCGAGGTAAAAGGAGCTTTTGGCATTTTTGGATTATTCGAAAGGAGGCGGGAGGGTATCCTCATCCTGCTATAGCTTTGTTATTCGCTCTACCCTCTCAATGCTCTTGACTTTCTATCCTCGCTTCTTCCTTTGACGAAAGGAGAACGACGCAGGGATGATTTTTCATCCGCCTAAGGAGATTGTCTCAGTGCACTGACGTATTACACCGATACACCTGGGAAGCTTACATGCTCTAGTTTCAGGATGTCTTCTCCGCAAGAGGTAAACCTTATCTTCTGGTTCTGTCGATTGCACTTCTTTTACGGGCCGATGCACTTATCCTATCTTACATAGAGACAATACACACGTTACTCATCCTCTTTCAGCACCTGGCTCCTTGCCTCGCTCTACCTTATTTTTCTTCAGTCCTTAGATTCTAGACTCTGTGAATTTCCTCTTATCCATCTTCTCGTCCCCTTTACTACTTTTCTTCTCGTTCTAGAAAATTCTGTTACGCTTACCCAACTTCCAATGGCGCCTGACTGCACTACACCCTCTGGATAATCCTGACGGGATGCAGATCGTACTACAAGTACTTTTCTCTGTTACGACCTCGAGAGAAGAGAAAATATGGATAAATTTAACTCGACGACAATGGGTCTTAGAACGATTGTAAATATTTAAGGGCGGAAAGATTTTTTCAGGATTTTTGGTAGTGACGTGAAATATCTTAAAATGCTAACGGCTCTTCTTACGTATTTCCCTCTGGCTATTCTAAGAGCATTAATATTAATGAGGCATAAAATTATACTTGGACACTCTCGATCCTTGACATAACCCGTGATACGTATGAATCTGTTTAATAACCATTGGTCGACCGAGTCGGTTTTCAATGGAAATTCATATTACTTTGTCCCTTTTGGAAGTCATGTAGACGTTCCTAACTTTACAGTTGTCCCTGTGGTTAATCATTTCGTAGATAGTTCTGTGTATTCAGGACTTATTATATATTATATGTTCAACGCTTTTAGGTAGTCAATATTTGGAGCTTCCCTTAAATTAGATCCCGCTGATACAGGCATCTTCATAAGAATTTTGCGTTCTAACGGGAAACATTATACATGAAAGATATTTGTTCTCCGTACAAACTCAAAATTCAATAGCTTTTTCAATGTTGTACAAGTAATTTTCAAATGTATCAAAAAAGCTTTATAAAATAAATTATTAATTAATTATAAAGTATATTTAATAAATTTACCCTGAATTCATGTACGTACAGTATCACGGAGTAGACTATTTTCAAAGCAATGTCTATCCTTGGTAAAGGACGTGGGAGTAGCTGCTTCTCCGAGCTGTAGGGTTATTCAGTCGTCTGTGAAACCAAGGTTTCTCCCAGAATCTTGCCGGATCGCTTTAATTAAACCACCAAGGAGTGGTAGGATTCTCAAAAGGTGATAGGACCGGATCAAAAGACGTGCTGACGGAATTTCCGGACAGTAGAATAAAACATGACACTGGTTCTGAAAAACGAGTGAAAAAACCGTACGAGAGGAAACTCCATTTTTTAGTATTCCAAAGTATTAAAGCAAAAAGGAAAAAGAAGAAACTTTCTCGTTTCTAACGTGGAAATTCGTAAATTTTCTATTCCGTTTCCGTGCAGGTTTCCACGAATCTCCCAGGAATATTTTGTTCTGCCGATTATTGGCAAGAAGAATTTACATTCTGAATACGCAATGTGTATAATATAGGGCTATCCAACTTAAACTCACCAATCAAATTTTCCAGTTGTTATAGTATAATTTCTTTTGATGTGGCAACATTTAGCAATATTTTAGTCTATACTATATTATGCTACAGGTGTAGCTGTTAATGTGCCTTTTTAAAGGGACGGCTTTACTTTTTTTTTAACGAATTAGAAAATATTTACTATATGCTCAGCGAATACGAACAATTTCTGTACATTTTTTTTTACAAATTTCTGAAAAAAAATTACATTTTGTTACATCTCCGCAAAAATGGCGTCGAAGAATGTCAGAAGATGGGCAAGAAATCATCTATTTTAATCCCCATTTTTAATGATAAATATTTATAAAGTTTGTTATTTTAATATCGAGTATTCTAAAAGTGCATTAAATATTCAAAACTTTTGCGAAATAAGAAATAAAACGAATTATTGGAGCATCGCGATAATTAAAACCGTTCCGATATTACCGATATTAAAATTTATAACAAGATAAATTGCTTGACTCTTACTAATTGCGTTAAATTACAAAAATAAATTGCTAAACCGTTATCACACATTTTACATGTAGATAAATAATGTTTAACCTAAATGATCGGATAATATTTGACAGATGAGTCTCATATATGTTAAAGTCGATTAATTCTGTACATACCAGGTTATTCCACCCAAACGCACCACCTGTATATAATTTTACCATAGGACTCAAATGAGCGCGCTAGCTTCAGGTGGTGTTTCTACTGAATAAAACTGCATATACTTATACAGTTTCCCATATAAATTTCTTTACATGACTTTACACTTTAAACATACGAAAAATTCTCAAAAGCAGTGTTGAATGATAAATTCTATACCAGTCAACACTGTTATTGAGTATCGTTCAGGTATTTTCGAATATAAACTTAAAAATTATCTGACAAAGTTCAGTTGGATCACCCTGTATACATGGGTACGTACGTATATATTCACCCATAAATTCTGTAAATCCATTCTGAACTCCCTAGTTGAAAGACCCAAAGGATCGAACTCCTAATGGCGGCGTCTGTGCTTCAGCCATATAGCTGGTCATCCTGGAGTAAAACTTGACAAGTGCACGATTGCCCTTTCTTATCGTACGCGAATCCCTTCGGGCGCTTTTCTGATATCACTCAACGCTACTTCCTTTTTCTTAAACCAACTTTTATTTTCTCCTTTTTCCTTTCCACTGGCCAGCTTTCAAAACGGGAACTCAATCCTGCTTTCGCGTCTTCCTGGTTGTTTTCAGATATTTCAGGCAGGCAGATAAACCTGTTTAAAAAAGAGGGGCGATTATGAATGAAAAAATATACAAAAGAATTTACCGTAGCAATCTTAGTCCGCAAGTCGCAGTACGAGGACAACACGGCATCCTATTTAAAAGTTTTATCCCTGATTAATAGCACGCACCGAAAGCAAGCAAGTCAGGGCCGTCGAGCATTGTGTGCACGGTGGGCCTCTCTCTGTCGAGCGCATTAAGCACGTATTTTCCACGGCTGGTATGTAAATTTGCCATTGGGTGGAGCCCATGCAAATCTCTGTACCATCAATCAGTAGCGGGACAGCCGCTTTGGACCACTCTGTATAAATACTCTTTAATTTACTCATCCCCGTGATACTCTCCCATTATTTCATTGTCTATGAATCTTTTGCTGACTTCACTGACTCGTTCTTAAAATTTCTTTTTCATTTCATTAACATTTCACCCTGCTTAAAATAATATATTAAAACCGACTGAAAATAATTAGTCGGAAGGAATTAGATTTATCCATCGGAAATTTCTTATCAAATCTTATAGATATTTGCTAATGATAACGAATGAGATGCCCACTGACCCAAATTAAAAATTAATTACTTACGTGGGGTGATCGCTGATAAAGTCATATTTATACGAATAATTTTCAATCGGAATACAAATACTTCCGATTGCCCTGATTGAATACGATTCTAATTGAATTCGATATCAATCGATTTCTATTCGGTTTAACTAGATTTTTTTAAACACGGTACTTTTGTGTCATTACAATATTTATCAAAGGCACCGACGTATTTTAACAAAAAAGTTTAATCTTGCTACTTTTGAAATTCCACTTGCTAATATTTTTACGAACTCATTGGTAGCTAGTCACCGGTTTGCACTTTCTGAAACATCCTGTATCCTTTGGAGCACCGACACAGTTGCCCAGAGTTTCAGTTTTGGTGTCGCGGTAGAATCATATAATTTCCTGTAGAGAAACTCGAGACGGCCTTAATTATGCGAAATGAACGTAACGAGAGTGTCGTGGGACTCACGAATCCATGAATAGAAATAAAACCCGATATTTTGCTGGATTATATAAAATCGTTACAGGACGAATGACTTGAAGCGTGAATGAGATTAGCCGCTCGATATCGGTTTTACCGTAATACAGCTTCATGGTTTCTATGGGAAGCTTCGACACGAAGTAATATAATATTATATATGTATACGCATATATTTTATATTTAACGCTTAAAAAGCGATATGCGTAAAAGGAAAGAATTTTAATAGACTGCACGATAAAGTAGATGGCGCAAATGTAATTGGAGCACGAGCATGAATTAAAATTACCAGTAATGAGTCTAGGACGTTTCTCTCCTTTAACCATTGATTTTTATATAATTAAATAAATGCCGTCCTACCCATTCGATACTATGCTCAACAATTTACAAAACCTTTCATGACCATTAACAAAGACAACTTTAAATAGAAACAGAGCACTCTAACGACATTATTCTTTAATCAAAGTAGCAAGTAAGCAAAGTTTACATCACAGAGAGAATCGAAACTCTGGCTTTTAATAAACTGGCTTTATCAATCTTCGATGCTCTAAGAATAAAAGCACTGTCGTTGCAAGCATCCACGAGTATTCAGAAACATCCAAGTGATACATATATATATATATACATATACACATATATAAATATATAGAAGGTAGCAAGTTCTGTTTAAAATACAGGGTTTGCAGCGAGACCGGAACCGCCCGTTGCCTGTAACCTTTTCTTCCGGCATTCCCGTAAGAATAAAAAGGGATACGTTATTTACATAGCACTGTCCATGGCAGTGTTAATCGATCAATGGCAAATAAAATAGGTCTCACCGCATTCAAAGAGACCCACAAAATTTTTATTATTCAACTTGTTCAATAATTCCAGGAAGGTTACGGGATTCCGCGAAGGGTGTTACGGAAAGTTAGCAGGAAATTCGGGATTAACAAAAAAGAGGTCCTTCCAAGTGAAATAGACTTTACCATCGACAGCCTTTATTTTTCTATCTCTGTCCACGCTGTCTCTTTTCGGTTTCGCACTCGCGTAGGATTTCTGTGTACAAAGGATCATTTCACATAGGTTGGGTATATGCCATATGTCTATAATATATACCTACTACATTGTACACGTGTCTGATCATATGTATAGTACATAGTATATGGTATATAGTATACACGGGTACATACGTACGGCTCGCATTACATTTTCCGGGCAATTGAACCTGCGAGTCACGATGAAGCGAGAGAGAAATGGTAGTGGCATTGGAGAACGAAAGAGAGCGTGGGTTATCTGGCCAAATATAATGCAGAGTACACTGACAGAATCGTATAACTCTGTAGAATTCGTCATTGCTTTAGGATACACTTGTTCCTGAATATTACAGGATTCCTGTCTGTCTGCCTCTCTGATGCTCGACGTGCTATGGACGGATTTCAGGGTTCTGGTAAAATACATCAACACACTCCTAATTCTGTTTGGAACTTAACATACTTTGACAAATGTACCGTGTGTCTTTTATGCAGCTCTAATCCGTTTTTTGGTATTTTACCAATATGTCATCGATTTGCTACTATTAAGTAAGGGTGGCACTGATTGGCCAGAGTGGAAAAGCTTAGTCAGTATGTAGAGACGTGATTTACACTGTTGGAGGATTAGAATGTTTTAGAGATTTTTTAAATAATATAAAAATGGTGTAGTAGGTTATGTATAATATTTAGAATTACTTTACGGTATACAGTGAGAAATATGTCAGCTGGATTTTACAACAGGATAAGCTTGTAGTTCGGTTTAGAATATTTTTGAAAAACTGTTAGAATATCTCTAGGACCTTGAGAATAATTGATGGCAATAACAGCAGTAAGGTACTTCTGGTCCATGATGGCACACTACTTTTAGGAAGCTACCGCAATTTCTCAGTCTTCCCTACAGGCCAGGATGCTTCCCTGAGAGCTTCTAGTCTCGGATGGTTAGACATTAGGTATACGGTAGGTATCAAGTAGGGAAGGCGAGTGTCGAAAGAAGCCACTTTGGTGCCTCTCAGAACTCTTCGCCATTCTTAAACGTTATTCTGCAATTTTGGTTTCTAGTCACCGATTATTCACCAAGGGTATTGGTCGTATCTACGGTATCGACGGTGCTTTGTACAGAGGTAATATTCAAGGTAATTTATTGGACTGGGTACTACTTAGAAAAAAAGTTAATTTCTTTTTCCTACTTTCCTTTCTTCATCTTTTATCTCTGGAAAACCTTTGTTGATTTGATACACTAGCAACTCCTTCTGGGATTCACTGGAGCATTTTGTCTGAAGACATCAAAGTTAACCCAAGGTAAATTCGCTCAACTGTTTGACAAAAAACAAAGCCTACTCTCAGCTAATGCAGACCCCAGAAAATTCTGTAGGAACCTAGTTAAAGATTAAGCACTCAGGAGAAGTGCTGGTGAGTAATCAAGAAAAATCAGTAGTGGCACGTTTCACTAAGAGGATGTGGAAGACGTTCTTAAGTGAAGTATATATCGGAACTGAAAGGAATCGAATGTGTTAGCATTGTTAGCCTCCTATCGTCTTCGGGTTGTAGTTCGGATGAGAAAGAAAATAAAAATAAAAGGAAGCGTCTGCCCTGGACAGAGTAATTAACTCAACGTATCATCCTATCCAATCTCTGATAAGGTTTAACAGTATTAAAAGATCCATGAGCTTTGACTTTTCTTGAAATATCCAGTTATCATGGACCGTTGGGAAATTCTTGTGGTATAAAGTGGCTCCAAAGGATCAAGGTACTTTCAAGCTACAGAGCAAAAGAATAAACTAGTATATATGTATAGCTTAAAACGAATGTGTTTTTATTTCTACCTGAACGTATCTATAGTCCGTAAAAGGTAAAAGCTCAAAAAATATAAAAGCACCTGATGGCACGGAGCTAAAATAAAAAAACAAATGTTACCATGACAACGCATGCAGTCAGTTATTCGTCAAAGAATACCATATACACGTTCGTGGCTGCGTATAATCTATTTTTGAAATTTTGAACACCGAGCAAACTCGAACCGTCGAACAACGCGAGGGTGGCGCCGGTGGCAGTGGCGAAATACCGAACCCTAGGGAACATATCATAAACTTTGGCAGACTGGTGCAAGAAATTGAGAGCACTGCCGGTAGAAAGTGTACGCCGTAGGGTATGTAGGGTATAGCAAATTCTCCTGTAAAAGCGGGTGCAATCAGATTAGGTGAAATTACACTACGCCAGGAAAGCACATGTAAGCGTGCACGGATGATGGGGCAATATATTATAACGGCTCGTATTATCCCCGGCCAGATAGCCGTCATAAATCCAAGCCTCAGCTTCACGTACTCTTCCATTGCAAGCAGAGAGATGGAGGCAGTGAGTGAGTTAGAGGGACGGAAGAAGAGCGGAGAGCCTCCCTGTCCCTTGTGCCAATCTAATTACACGTTTTAGTCGCCCAAAGCTGGGTGTTAATCTGAAGAGCCGGAAGGGAAAAGGTTGGAAAAAGAAATCAACGATTTAACGACACGGAGAGTCACTTAAGATCCCTGCGAATTAGCATGAGAATAATGAGGGTTATATTATGGTAGTAGGGGTCTCTTATCCATTCCAGTTACCTTGCCTCACCTTACTTATTCATTCATTCGTTCCCGCCATCTAGCGTTTCTTACACGAACTGTTTATACGAATAGAATGCTCCGCTCTTGTGAATGACGCTGGTTGAAGACGCGCCACGGAATATCAATTAGCTAATCTTCGGGGTATTTGCCAGGTGACAAATTCTCCATTATCCAATTATCTGATGATACCACGGTAGTGTTAGGCGGTACGATTACGTGTAATATTCTCAAAAGGCACGAACAATGCACCTTTTTTTTTAGACATTAAATATATTTTTCTCTTGACAGAGTATACACAGACCGAGACGACTGTTTGCCCGCTGAAAGTAAAACAGTGGCTAGTGGAAAAATGAAGGAGGCAGACATGAGAAAGAAAAGAGGAAAACCGAGCAAAGAAGGATCCACGACCAGGGTGATGCTCCTGTAGTCGCTATGGACAGATTATACGGCTACTGGAAGTTTCCCTCTTATCGAGGAACGCGAAGACGGGAATGACAATCCCATTAGGGTAGAAAAACGTGCAAAACAGCAAGGAAGACTTTGGTAGAAGGAGCTGGAGTAGGATAGAATAATAAAAAAAAAGGAGGCATCCTCTACACGACATCTAAGAGGATCTCGGAGGTTGTTCGCGATACCAACCAGGAAGTGTATAGAAGAGGGCGCAAGATGGTAGTGTCCTAGAGTTTGGTCTTGCTTGAAACCCTTGGAGATGTTGCAGGTCGTAGCTATCCTCTCATAATAGTCAGAGTAAGGCCCGTGGAATAGTGCAATACCCATGTTATTGCTGCGTTCGTCTAGGCTATGTCGTTTCCAGCTTCCGGAATATTTTTTTATTTCCAATTTTCAATAACGCCCTGACCTAGATATATATATACACATAGTATATATAAAAGTATCTGTATAGATATATATATATTTTTATATTGTACATATACCTATACGTAGCCTCTATTTCACCAAACAGCTTTACCATCCATGACTTCACTTGGGTTATTACATCCTTGAACATTATTGTCGGCACAATTTTCCAAGTGAATGCGCCGCCGGACTTTCTTTTTACTTAGCTACGAGATATTAACGGTTCATACTGATATCACCAGGTATATAAGGCCGCTCTTCCGTTGACATGGCTTTTATAACTTTTAAAAGTTCAATCTATGTACCTGGGAAAAGAAATTCATTTAGCGTAAATATTTTATGAAGTGACTCGTTAGATACACGCATGCATTCTGTATCGATATCTTTTGTATGCTATTTGGTTTATAGGCATAGGAACTTACAGTTATAATAAAATATATTAAATTGCTTTTGAGCGAGGACTCGTTACCCGTCAACTGTGACATTGTAATAACTCCTGCTGGTGAATGGTATGTAAAAATGGAAAAAATATACGCCTTTCATTTGTACTGTACTATCACTTTGTCATCGGTGGCGTTAAAACGAGATATGATGCGAGAAACCACGTGTCTCTAGAGCGAAGTTGACGTGGCTTTTTATTTATATATAAAAAATAGTAATAACAGTCCATAACACTGGAATTGGATGGGAGATTAACTGTATAGTATGTGTACGTATATGTTATCAGTGTACAGATGTATAATACATGCATTATAATTTTCTCAATAACTCAATTCCAGTTGAAGTATAATTATTGATATCACGTCAACTTTTTGCTATAGAGAATATTTGCTCTGGAGACACAGTGCAAATATTATGTGGATGACCAGTCGTCCAATTGACAGTGTTTTGAGTTCATTTACTTTTTAGAAAGAGGCAGAGTAAAAATTCATTTTACAGAGGTTCTATCGCTATGCTTTGTATTAGATAAATATTTTAATTTTTTTTAATAATTAGTGCGATCAAAGGGCATAATAATTATCAATGAAATTTAAATGCACCTTCCCGTCACTTTAACGAAGTAGCCTAACATTAAAATTTAAACTTATTAGATAGAGTCTTGCGAAGAAGAAACAGTGTCCCTGGCACTTTAGTTTCATGATTTTTATATTTTTTTAATGGATATTGCAATAATGTATTACTATTGAAAATTACGCATATATTGGGTAGCTTTTAAGATTTTTTTTTACTATTATAACTTACTGTGTATATTCCAATTACAAATTTATTTCTATCCCTCAAATGCATTCATGTAATATTTAACGTATCTAATAATTCATTTTTATTCATATTTCAATTAAGATTATGCAGAAAAAATGAATCCACACGTATGGAAATAAGTAACGGATTGGATCTCCAATTATTATACACAAAATACTCTAGTAGAAAGATATTCATATATGGTTAAAAAATATTGAGCCATAAAGGAACGTTCAGTGTAAGCAGTATTCCCTAAGTGAGATCATTAAGGGTCCGCACTGTGGGGACATAGTGGAAGCGTGCCAATTGAGGATGGTTTTACGACAGAAGCAGAGAGAGAGAGAGATGGAGAGAGATATAAAAAAATCCATCGCCAGCACGAAACGTACTAGAAGAAATAGCGCGGCAGAAGACTCGTTAAAAGGTACGACTATCACAACAGATCCAACTAACAGATCTGAAGTTTGGTTATGCTCTCGGCAGGTACATAATCCTCGTGCGTATATACAAAGTTTCCAAAAGATCGATCACCCCGTTTCAGAGATATACATAATGAAAGTAACTTAAACAGCCGTATACAGACATACTTGCCGTATTAAATTGACGTAATCGATTACGGTTTCTGAACGGTAAAGGTACATGGAATTTTCATAAAATTATTTCATATTAAAAATGTCTATCATAGTTTATTAATCAAGACCACCGTGATCAAGACAGTTTGAATTATTTTTTCAACTTCAAGTATGTTAAAAAAATATGGAGTGTGAAAATTATAAAATTTATACATCTTTGATTTTCGGCTCGGTTCAATGATGTGTGTTATGTAGGAAATATTTTTGAAAATGGCATTACGCTGTTTATTCGCGGAAAGAAGAAAACTATTATACACAGGAAGCAGTCGTACCTCCTTAAGAATATAATTCGAGACTGGATGAGACCTTGCCAGGAACAGGGAGCATAGAGTAATTTAGCCGTATCAGTTGAGCAACGTGGAAAGTGAGGGCTCTTTATGGCCGCTCTTACTTCGACTTAAGCCAGCGCGACCTCAAGTGGCCCAAAGTTCTATCCCAGACACTCTCCTGACCTTCGTACCGTTCTTCATCCCTTCATCCGTTCGCTTCATGGCTGCTTCCAAGCAGCTTCCTTCCTTCCATCTCTCCTTCCGCTCTTTCCGATTGCCCCTCTTCTCTATCTGGAAGCACATCTCTCGATGAGATCCACTTGCCGTTCACTCTGTTCGACCGTCACATATAGTTATTTGTCAAGCCGAACCCCGCTGCACCTACTGTGATTTACCGGCCTGACCTCATCCTAACCTCCAGTATCTTCATACTATCAGTTTCATTATGTCTCTCACGGCGTGCGTCTTCACTTATAGAGAGCACGTTTTTCCTATCTAATTTAATCACAGAGAATCGACGATAGTCTTATTCTTATAGCTGTATCTGGTAGATGGATTCTACGTACCAAGACAATCACGAAGGGCTGGTAGTCCTCAAGCACGCTTCATAAAGCCAGGAAGTAGTAACCGGAAGAAATCTACTTAGATTCTTGATGTCATTCAGCTCCCAGCACTTCCGTCTGCCCTTTATTCAGTCCTTCGAACACCAGGAGACCGTAGGATTGACTTTCCAGGACGTAGACTCGGCTCGTTGATCACGAGAAGGGGTCGAAACAAGTGGTTTTCTCAGCTTCAATTTATCCCTTGAAAAACGAACGTCGGCGCACGAACAAAGAGAAAGAAAATAAGGTCCAAGGCAAGCATATTTGTACAGCGTATATCTTATCTCGGAAACATGTACACATTTCTTTGTCGTTCAATCATATCAAAAGCTGTGCTTGATACGATAATAAAGTTCGGAACAAACGGACCATTATTAAATTTGTGTGCGACGCCAATGATCACGAGACAGAGAGACTGAGAGAGACAGTGCGAGGGAGAGCTAACTGTAGTTATATACATCCTATATATATATATTTTTTTATTACGGTGCCCTTTCAAAATCAGAAAGGATTATTTCACCGTGATGAATGTACGTATAAGAGAGAGATAGAGACAGAAGGAGTGAGTTGATCGTAGACACCCCCTGTACACCGTAGTCTGAGTAGCAGTCTGTATTATACGGTAAATCCAAAACAATTCAAAGCCGGCATTATTAAGTTGGCTGTAGAGACAATTCTTGTTGAGAAACAAGCGGCGATACTGGCGCCATTGTTTCCTAATGGAGGAGTCGTTTTAATATCACGTAAAAGGTCCTCTCCCCGGTTAGACCCTTTCTTAATACACCTTTCTCACTCACGTTTACGATTAGGACGCACCTCCGTGAGCCTAGTCTCAACTCTGCGCCCCACTCTGTTCCTGCTCACTCTGAGTCTCATTCCGTCTCACTCCCTCTTATGTTCCCTCATTCACTCACCGTATCAAACCCTCCCTCCCTGCTTTTGAAATAGCGTACGAATACGCGCCTACCGTATATTCGCATTGTCATGCAAATAAATAACGTGTGGCACGTTACTCCTCCCGGGAGGCTCGACCCTTTCCCACCCTTGGTATTTCTTTCTGGTCCACAATTTTTCCGTGCCTTCCAGGACGTTCAACGAGTTGCTCGACCAGCTGGAAAATAAAATGCCGATTTATCTCTTCCGGCAAGGCTACAAAACGGTCCTCAAACCTTTCGATCCAACTTCTGCTCACCATTTCTTCAGTCCGTTTGGTCTCTGGCTTCATCGTTCGGATCTGACTTGGCTCAACTTATTTCGGAGACAAAGGGGGACAACAATCGACTCGTTCAAGAAATCCACACCAGCTTATCCACCTATTCTATGGTTTATGCTCTTTACATCTAGACTCGCACAAAGGACGTCTACTCATGGAGGGAAACGTTAAGACAAAAGGTTGCCTTTTAATTTTGGAAAAGTAGGGAAAGATAATAATTTTTTTTTGTTTACCCATAGACCAAACGTAGAATAGTCGAACGGCTCTCTACAGATACGTGTCTAACAAGAGCAGTATCCGTTAGAACTTTTCGCCCTTGGCCTGTAAAAGGAAAAGCTTTAATCAATTTTGCACAATGTTTCAATTTACTCGTCAAACTTTTTCAATCATGCTAGAAAATTTCTTTGATGGGACGTGCAGAGTGTCTTTCGACCCCTTTTACATTGTTTTGCATAGAGAATAAAAGGAACGCGCAGTTGTTAATATCCTGACTACGACCAAAATGAACAACGCCAAAGGACGGATCAGAGGATAGAATGACAGACAAGACCCTTTTCAGAAATAATATTCCTAGCGCGTCGCTAAAGGACAAAGAGGAAAGGCCACCGAGGCTAGCTGATGGAGACGTTATTTGATATTGACTTGTAAAGAAAATGTCGACGATCTAAATGCAAACTCGCGTAAACCTGGCTTTATACCAAAACTCAGTTTCATCTCGACTGTGGCGTACAGAAACTTATGCGTATTGTTATTCCCTGCTCGCGCTTCATGCACAAAGGATAAACTCTCAAAGGACAGTGGCCACTTCCTCTGGGACTGCTTCATCCCGTATATGCATCCGTGCATCTCTGAACTCGAATATCACGGCTGTATCCTTTCCAAATTCTTCTCCTACTTTTGTTCTGCACATTGTTTCCTGCCAAGATGCAGCGAAACGCGAGTCGCAATGAATATTTAATAATATTAAAAGTTTCCATGCAATTCAATACGTTTTTCGTAGTTCCGTGTAATAAAAGTTTTACTTTATCGATAAATCTAAATATTCGGTATTTCAACTGCCACGCCAATTTCAGTTGGAACGATTGGCGCATTTTTTTTTTTTTTTGGTACTAGTAAAATAAATACTGGAGATACGACAGATCGCACAGCCATCAATAGGCTTTATCCTCGCACGAATATCTCTTTGCTTTATAGAAAAATGGATATGAGTTGGAGAGCACTGACTTCGGAATACATATGTATGTATGTCGATGCAATGTTACGAGAAAATTTGCTGTCTTATAGAAAGTATAGTAAAGAGATTGCACTCCTTTACAAAATATAATGAAATTCTTATAAGAGACTATTCGCTCATCGAAACTGCACTCTGTAAAAATGGACGGATATTAGATTCAACGCACATTTCAAGCGGCAATAGATACTTAAAAATTTTCTATACATTACCGTTAGAGTGGATCGGTAAGTATATGCCTTATCGTAAAAGCAGTATGATATCGTGAAGTAAATGTGCCATAATCATTGATGGACTTTATTGTTGAATATACTATAGACGTGTTACTTGCATTCACATAAATGTTTGTTCTATAACCATAAACAGACGAACATTAAAATTGTAATAGTTTGTATAACCAAGATTATCTTCCGATTCTATTACACCGTACCAGCAGTCATTCTAACAGTAATGGAGAATAGATAATGCCGTATCTGCATTGCAAAATGTGTCACATTGCGACAGTGAAAGCTACTTAGGAACTTTGCAGAATCATTAAATCTGGAATACACGGGACTGCAGTAGAAATAGGAGAGAAGCATCGGCAAGAAAGAAAACAAAGTTGGAAAGATAAAGAAATATAAAAGATAAATTGGCAAATACGACACAAGCAAATAGATCTTTTGACACTTCTGGGCAATTAGCTGGCGTGAAAGTGTGCTGTTATACTTGGTAACTTTCTTTTTTTCTTATCTTTCCTACTTTTTTCATCATTTTTTTTCATGCTTTTACTTCTGGGCATTACTTAACATCCTTTTCAAAGATCCGACGGCAGTTTGGACCACTCTTAAAGATGAAAGAGGAGAAAGGCGTTTGTTGTTAACATTCGGAAGGGCTGGGAGCGCTGAGTCTTCTAACCGTCGCGTGCTGCTATTCGGAAGTCTGAACTCTGAATTCCAGAAAGTTCGCGAGGCGTTAGGAAATTTTGACGAGCTAAGCGAAAACTGTGGCAACGGTTATCTCGAGTTTACAGTCGAGCGGCGTCCAGGATGTCGAGCCGACGGAATCGATGCTCGCTAGGACTTCTCATTCGTCCATCGTGTCGCAGCGACTGATCAGACACGACCGTTTGGTAGCGATTTTCGATTTCGGTTTATTTGCCATGTTTTAAAAATTTTTAATGCTTCACTTCAGTGACAAGCAAAGTGAAAAATTATAGGAATGACAATTTTTTTTAAATTCCTACGGTTTATATATTGTAAGATTTCGTCCTTATACCCCTTCGTCTCTTATCATTTTTACTTTCCAATCATCATTCTCTGTGATGGATACGTCGAAACAAACAAGTACCCAAGCGCTGTCAGCTGGCTTCAAACACAATAGAAACACCAATAAGTCGGTATTCGGTATCAAATCGAAATTCTACGCTATCACCTCGAGATAACAAAAATCGTTATCCTCGCTTAAAATAACGTGTTACTGGTTTCAGGGAGCATTTTGTCTCAATTAAGTATCTGGAGCTTTGTTATCCTTTCTATATTCTTGGCAGCAAAGTCATCGTGCCAGAGCTGTCAGAAGTACAGACCCACTTCGCCACAAAAAAGCCTCCCAAGCATAATATGATCGGCCAATGAGGATCATCGTGATCACACGTGGATTCTGAACTATTGTCATCCTTATGATCAGCTGATCGGACGCATCGTGCAATCTGCTGTTTTGTGGTTCAAGCTGTCTCTTTCCCTCCACCAGAAATTAATATAAGGAACAGACAGAACGAACCCACCTCGTAGTCTGTGAATCAACGACAAAAACTGTACACATTTGTAAGTGTATGAGAGAGAGTAAAATAAAACTTAAGTGATTTCCCAGCATGTAAATTGTAGGTCCTAAGAATTCGCAGAACGTCTCAATGCACACGTAATTTTTCGGCCAGACGACGTGACACCCCTTTTATAAATATAAAGTTTAAGAAAAATTATTCCGAGTCTTTGAAATATAAGAAACCATAGAAAAAGCTAATTATTTGCCAGCCTCGTGTAAATCGTTAAGGAATCCAGAGATATTGGCAGAAACGTTATTTTCAAGATTTGAAACTGCTCGTCTACTCTTCTTCCTACGAATCAGTCCCGAGGGGTGGGCGGAAAATAATTCCTCAACAACTTTATCGTGGCCAAAGGAGTGGCCTGGTGGCATATTGCAAGCTGGCACCCGTCTGCAAGTTCTTACACTTAAATTGGAATTCCCAATGAATTTTCAGAGAAGCGAGGAACGCGGGGGCGAAGGCAGAGTTAGCGCGATAGATGCTGGCTCCTGGTAACAGTGGTAATGGGGGTTGAGGTGTTGTCGGTAGAAGTAGCAATAGCAACAGTAGTAGTAATACTAGCATTAGTAGTAGTAGCAGCAGCAGTAGTCATAGTAGCAGCAATACTACCAGTAGCATTGACGGTGACCTCAGTCAGCGTCAGATGAAACTTTCGAAATCCACGTAGACTACTCAAGCGCCCTCAAGAAACGGCAGTCGCTATAAAAATAAGAAGAGATGATATTGACGAGCCGGTATTGTGGAATGATGAAATATATCACGAAGGCAATTTGCGAAGAGTACTGCCTCGGGCGATATTATGAAATTGTATCAACGAGGGCAAAGACCTCTCCGAGTATCCGCACCTTTGTTTATACTCGCGTTCCCTTTCATCTGGGTTAAGTCAGGAATCTTCTGAACTTCTAGGCTCTCTCGACTCGTCGAGTCTATTGCGCTGTGAGCGGGACGAATACAAACGTCCGAAAATTGTAAGGAATTACTTTCGCTCTCAGGCAAATTCAATGGTCTCTCCTGCTTCTTATGGATGAACTCTTTCTGCTCCTTCGTTCTCTTTCCCCGCTATCTCTTCGCATCACGCTGCCATTTATACGTTCTGCGAGTTATCTGTTTCCATTAACTCATCTCGCACTTTCATTGCTTTAAAAGACCCTTCGACGACTTTTCATTCGGTGGGACGTTAATGGATAAATTTTACAAGGACATAAATACCTTCTTCTTGCGCTGCTGTAGTCTAATTTAATCTTATTTCTCCTTCCTTCGTTCCCACTTGCGCGAATGGAATTTACTGAAGACGTCCAGATCTTCCGTTGTAACAGTTCCGTGTACCTGTTGGCGACGTAAAGGTGTAATTAGAAGTAAAATTGTTTTTCTGTAGTTCCCCCGCGTTTGTCAAAGGCTTCCTGCGCGTAAGAAGTGAGCGTGAGCGAGGAAGGAAAATGACAGGAAAAAAAAAAAAAAGAAACTCTCAGTAATTTTCAACTGAACATAGTGTGCCGTCGTCTGGTATCCGACGGAGTAATTAGACCATGAAAAAGGTTTGCCAGGTCACCGAGGACCGGAGCAGAGGCTACAGGGAGGAGAGAAAAGGTTTAGTTGAAATTCTGTGAAAAATATTGAAGATAAAGGAAACAAGTTGAGCTTTCAAAAGAAGGAGGAAGAAACAAATGCGAGTGGAAAAATAAGTGGAAGATGGTGGAAAACGTTTCGAGAATTGGGTAAGAGCCAGGTCAAAGTATCGTCAAAACGCTCGTTGAGCAGATTACGTGAAGCCTCCTTCAAGAATAGTTCCCTATAAACATCGCAGTACTTGCCTTACCCCGCTAACCCCCATAGACTTTTACGGCTTACCAACCACTGACAGAGAAACTTTATAAAGCCGCTAATCGTTCCAACTCGCGACGGTCTCCGTATAGTTGAAGTTTCATGTGGCATCGTAAAAAGGATCCTGAAAGGAACGATTGGGACAAGTCTGAAATAACGTGAAGAGGAAGGTATTTGCATGAATTTAAAATGGAGACAAAAAGTAAAGGTAGCTTGCACACGGAGACACGCCAGGATACGAAACTAAAATGCGAGCAATGCTCGTTTGACTTTTTCAAACTATCAACTCAACCGACGACACACGTTACGGGAGATTTAAAAAAAATATAACTCTATCGGAATGCCTTCACGTAAAAAAAGTGCTGACCGAATTTCCTTGTACATACTGTTACATCTTTACGATAGTTATAAGTCTAATATTTTAGGATACTTAACAATATTTGAGGAACACGTAACAATGTCAAGGGACAATGACCCTGTGCTATCTGAAGTTCTTTTTTTTATGAATTACTCAAGCTCTGAGCCAAAACCGTGACACAGAGCCCAGTAGTAATGCCTCGGATACAATTTTAATTAAATGTACCTAAAAGTTGTGTAACCCGCTTGAAAAACGAGGTGAACAAATTAAAAGGAATGAAAGAGAGGAACAAAATATCCAACTGCAAAATATTGATGTTTTTGTGTATAACGCGCTTCAATTAAAAGAAAAGTGGCAGAGCATGTGTGAGTGGCTTCGAACAGCCGTGCGTGAGATTAATATTCATTAGCAAAATATTAATCCATTTTTTATTCAACTACTATCGGTAAGCCTATGATATAACGCAGCGAGAAACGAGTGGAGGACTCCGTGGAGCATAGAGTTTTCAACAGCTTAGTTGCATTATGTAGAACTTAATAACGCTCTGGCAGAACGAAGCGAGAAACGTGGAAAGTGCTGGTTTAAATAAGGTAACGTTAATGTCATTAAAATGTTAAAATGTAATATTATAACGTCAACGAAGGTACCCAACGATAAAAAGACGAGAAGAATTCCAGGGTTAATCCCGTGGGCTAATGAGACCGGATGCAAGTCGTGCTTTGGCTTTTCCATACTTAAGTAAGCTACGAGTTCGGCCAGTGTTTTGGCACGATGCAACTTTCCCTCAAGGGGTTCGAACTGCCCCAGCCAATAGGCTGTAGATGCTAGTTCGTACGGTACATACATGTAGATGGTATCCTGAGGGCTTCAGTGCGCAGAGTCTGAACGAACGAGCGAGATGGAGACCCAGTGGGAACGTAGAGGATCGAAAGAGAAGGAGCGTCGAGAGCACAGTGAGTTACTATAGAGAGACGGAACAGTTGCCCGTCCGTCGTCGACGACGTCGTCGACGTGCGGATGCCGCTCGTTCTCCTATTCTGAAAAAAATTGTACGGCCACGATTATATACTATCGATGCAAATCAATTTAGTGTTTCTTCACATTTGAGAATTCTGTGTGAACCGAACAGGGACTAACTTTTTACTTTATAATTGTACATACGGCTCGGTAATGTTATTACTAAAAATACATTGACGGATCATAATGAAATTGATTCACCAATTAAAATATTGGTCATTATTAAAGTTGCTGTGACAGTTATCCCAGGAGTGAAATTTTTCGAGTGTCGCATTTCATCTTAGGCAATTATCGAAGTGAGAGAAATTTGGCCGAGAAGATTAATTTGAAGAAAATACAAATAGACGTAGATTCGTCATTGGTTTAATTTACACGGAACCTAAACGAAATTCCTGTTAAACTGTTTTGGTCGATCGGCGCGCGAGGAATCGCTTTGTTCGCGGCTACCTCTACGCGGTAATACCGATAATATCCGGTAATCAATTTTACCGATGGTACGAGTGAGGGAGACCTTTCATTTCCTGGAATAAAGAAGCCTTGCGTACCTCGAGATCGGGAGGAGAAGAATATCAAGAGAGTATCGGATTGATTGGATGAATTTAATTAAAAGTATAACTAAGGGAGAGAGAGACTAAAGTATCTAAACTGTATGAAAGTCATTATGGAATGAAATATCAATGTAAATGATCTTATTAAATGTACAAGAATAGCTCGAGTCAGACTTTAGTGGATAATATAAATGGTAAATGGTTAATCCTCAATGTAATCTCGTTTCCGTAAAGTCTCCATAATTCTCCAATGTTATTGCGAGAGACAAGTGAATTCTTTGTGCAAGCATGTGCTGGAAATTCGCTGCGATTTGCATAATGGCTCACCTCGCGAACCAGGTCCGCGCCGATCTGGATTACATGGGTAAGAATCTTTCCTAAGAATGGGTTCCTCCCAGTGAGGACAAATCGCTAGCCATTCGATCCAAGGGTGGCTTTCGTCGAAAAAGCCATTCTAATTTTTTTTTTCTTCATACTCATATACAGAGACCGCGATCAATTCATCTCCTTTTAGAGAATATTGGTGATCTTGATAATGGTTTGGCAAATTGTTCAAAATTCAATGAAAAATATTCATCTACTTTTCAATATATTCACGACACTTACTTTGCTCTTTTTTTTGACATCCTTACTTGCTTTCAAACTTAAAATTTCTTCTTTCTTCGGCAATCCGAATTCGTGTTGTTTCTGATCTTTTGAGTTTCCTCTTTTTAAAAAGGCATTATAATAGACCAGGTCATGCCGTGGATTCCCTGCAGACAAAAAGAGTTCGAGTACAGAAACTTGTGTTAGGGTTTCGTCAAGCCTATCGTTATTAGGGATGAATTACATTTTTTTGTCATATCTGCCATTCCTATTAAATTGGACATTATTAATTTCTTTATCGAATCCAATCGTATCGACTGGACTGCGCAACGAAATGATTCTGAATCTCTAATTAAGGCAGTGCGTGACAATTTCGCTGCTTCAAATCAGTAATTAAATCGGCTCTATTAACGTTTGTGAACTGCCTGTTGCATTGGCCTATCTATTGAGCGAGAACTAAATCATTTACCGGATGGCAGACTGGATCCTGTTCACGCTCTCTCGGTGCACAAGCTTTAATATCACTAACGAAGGGGAATAAGAAAAATCATAAAGGCATTTCGCCATCGCCATGAACTTCGTTTCACGTAATATTTCTTTCTAGGCAAAACTGAAAAATAACGTGACGCAATTGTCATTCTAAAAAGGATATACCCATATGTGTGTTCATACGTGCGCAAGCTCTGGCAAATATCTGTATGAAAAACCCTAGACGAACTGCAGAATCGATCGTCTTAATATTTACAGGAAAAATTAAATTTCGGATCTAGATAAAAGTGTAACAAATACAAATCTCCGGCACTTCCGGTTTAAGAGTTCCGCCCTCGTGAGATTAATATTTTCCTGATGATCTGTACCTAAGATTTGACCAAAATTTTCACTTAATAATGTCCCAAGGTTCGTTTCGATATTTTATATTCGCCTTTCTTTATAGTGTTTCCTCCTCCTCAACTTCCTATAGCTTCTTTTTTCTATGTCTTCTCACAATATGTTCGATCCCCTCCTTCGTCATCTTCTGATTAATTGATCCCTTCAGAAAATAGAAGAAGGGTCTGGCATTACCTCTCGATTCTAGAAAAGAAAAGCTCCAATTATTTTTTCCGTCTGATAGAACGCGTATCGCGTTCATTACTCCTCTTACAAGCTTCCCCATCTATCCCGTCCTATGATATTTACTGGTACGAGAGAGCTCGTAACTCGTTAAAAGAATTCTCTATTATCGGTATTCAAGATTGCAATGTAACCGGTGTCCAATAATTAGGACCGATATCGAATACGAATCGAATCTGAGCGCGCCAGTTATGTGTCAGTTACCTAACTAAATCGAATCGTCCAGCCCGGAAGCTGAGTTCCCAATGAACGTGGCTAACCAAGTCATTGATCCTTTGGTGCGTTAATTGGCATTGCATACATTAGCAAGTTTACTTTGGCCCTGAGCTACAGTAATTTCATACTCGCAATACGTTACAGTCGCTAACGAACAAAATTATTATTAATAAGCGGCAGAATTATAAAGCCTTCTCGAATCCTGAGACCCCTAATTCGCACACTCCCTTAACGCGATACTCTGATGTGGTACGGGCGAATATACAGGAGAAACTCGTGAGCCCCGCGAAACATGCTGAAATGTATGTATATAGAGCGAAACAGAGAAAGTACATTGTTATAAGACGGAGTACTGTCTTTAGAGTTTCTGTAACGCAGTAACATAGCACTAGACAAAGTGATGGAGTTGTTGACAGTAAGGGGATCAATGAAGACGAAGAGTAAGCAAAACTACGGAATTACGTAAGAGTGTACAAAATATAATAAGACAATGTCGCTTTGTGAATTCTTTTGTACAAAATCGTAAAAAGAAATTTCTTACTAGAACGAGACGCTTACATATATCTTTCTTATTCGTTTGCCCTTACCTTTCTTCCAGACGATCTGTTTTTTTTTATATATTTGATAGTCTATTTTTAAATTTCCTTCTTCGGACCCAGGAGAAATCAACTATCTCATTCTGATGGTTCCTGCCGTTCAATGTGTATTTACCGACTCGGTATCAGTGGAGCTTTTCGATTTTCGAAAATCTGCAAATTAATATTTTATTATCTAACGGATTGGTCCTGTCTCGCCAGTGTAAAGTTATGAGAAATTTATTGTGTGGAAGTAAGAAATTCTTGCAATACTGAAGAGAAGCTGTAACAGCTTTAGGATTTAATAACAGCTTTATATTTGGATTAAATCGGCTCGAGTCGTGTCGTGTTAACTATACTTGTGAAATTGCACGTGATAAATATATTGGTCACCTCTTTTCGGTTGGTAGGTCAACGAGATGATAATGAGATTAAGATTTGCCTCTGCCTCCCTCATTTTTATTGCTCTATAAATTTTAATTATCTGGCATTATCCAACCTCAGGAAGACATTAAGGTCCTAGTATTATAAACACAGGATACACTCAATGTATGTACGTGTTAAGAACATATACGTACGTTATCTCTAATTATATATACATATATATATATTACAATTCAGTAGTGTCATCTTGACCACGAGCTTTTTTTCCAAGCTCTAAGCTTGACTTTTACTTATAAAACATCACCCCTCCTTTAAAGATTATTTATTGAAACGACCTCATCGATCGTATCAATGGCAACTGGGGATTAGGGATCTTGATCTTTAGAAAGGAAATCCACTGGGGAAAATGTCTCTCTCAGTAAAGGGATGAATCATTTTGATTCCTGTTCCGCTCTAAAAAAGAAATGTAGAAAGCTTTATGGACACTTGCCACCCTAAGTTTATATCCCATTTCGTGGGCAGTATTGCAGATCATATACAGCTTCACAAGAATGGACTGCACAGTATGGAGCAAAATAGTAAGATTGAACATATAATGGAACAGTTTGTCCACTTCTGCTTTTTATTGTTATGGACTATAGCTAACTTTTAACTTCAGGCCCTTTTGACACCTGCGAAATAATAAATTAGAATAAAATTTTTTTGAATATTTCAACTGCATTCTTGTTTCATAGTGTTTATGAGCTACTTCGGACTTTACAGAAAATGTACTCCTATCAGTCCAGGCATTCAAAGTAGTTCAATTGTGCGTATGTAGGTTGCCTATATATTTTTTATTGATTTTAATAAGTTTCAACCTCCCGAACACAAACATAATGGGTGATTTTTCAAACAGTTTTTATTAATAACTATTAACTTCAACTTCAAGCTACGTGCGAAAGTCATTTAATTTATAAAAAGAACCAGAATTTAAGAATACTTGAACATTATCATCACAATAAAATTTGGAATAAAGTTCCTATTAAAGTTTTCTTCTTAAGAAGTGTTGTTTGTCATTTTTATTACCTACATGGCATAACAATGTTTTTAAAATAACAATTACTAAAAAAAAAAAGGTTAGGAGATGTAGATATGTATGCGTTACCTCCTGCGACGGCTAGACTTATGGATCGGTTAGAAAAAAAAAAAAAAAATAATACATAGCCTCTTATGAGAACTTTACTGGATGTCTGATCTCTAAAACAAAATTGTTCATTCTACATATACAATGTGGTGGCTATGGAAAATCCAATAAAAATAAATGCATCTGGTGATACGTCAGCGATTAAACGAATGTTAGAAGTGC
Organism: Calameuta idolon; assembly: GCA_030142285.1. Classification (NCBI taxonomy): domain Eukaryota; kingdom Metazoa; phylum Arthropoda; class Insecta; order Hymenoptera; family Cephidae; genus Calameuta; species Calameuta idolon. The sequence goes on along the minus strand of JARQSV010000736.1, from coordinate 73,701 downwards.
GTTAAGAATTTTATTAAATTCTAAGATTTACGGAGTATTTCATTCTCAATTTGCCAGAGAAGCGGGTACGAAGCAAAAGAGATGGTGCCGCAATAGGAGAAAGAGAAAAAAATAAAAAGAGACTGTTAAGGGAAAAGGATAGAGTCGCATATAGGTCGAATGGGCAGCAGGGCTGAATCAGTAAAAAGAGGATATGAATTGGCGAGCGAATGTTAGAAGAACGGAGAAATAAAGGAAGGAAGGAAGGAAGGAAGGAAGGACAGCAGAAAAGCGAAATAACATGGGAGTTGCGCTTTGCGATACGACCTCCCGGCATTGGCCGCTGTATATTAACCCATATTAAAATATGGGTAGCGATATCAACTCGTATTTCAGCCGTGGAACTGCCGGAAAATTCTATACCGTATGAGAATAACAATATGAGTCTACCATTTCCCACGAAGCCCACCTTCTGCGTAATTCACTTCTACCGGTGAATGTCGACTTTATTATAAAATTTCTCATTCCTTTGCCTGCTTCAATGTCAAAAAAGTCACTGTGTAGGATGTTTCGATGAAAGACTCTCAACGCCGTTCCCTACCTTTTCCTACAGTATCTTTTGCAACAGAAGCAAAACACCAACCGATGATAATCGATTACATAAATCTCTTGTTTTCTTTTCTCTTGGATTAAAAGAAAATTACCTTTTACAGCATTACTGTCCGAGACTCTGGAGACGCATCATCGTCTCGAGTGCACCAGGTACTTGGAGACGGGCTCTATCGCTTTGCAATGTCCTCAAGGTACTACGATAAGAATCACCCAGGCCCACTACACAGATTCTCCTGATATGCTTTCTCAAACGTCCTGCTTGTATCCGGTTACGGAGAAACAGAATGACTTGATGGTACAGAATTGCAGCAACGTCATCAAGGTGAGCACAGTAATAGAGTATGAAGTACTTTGAAAGTAAGAACAAATAGCCATAAGCATTCGCTGAAATAATCTAACAGCCATTAGGTGAATAAAGAAACGTTTATTTCAATGAACGAATCAAATCCGAAAAAAAGGAATGAGAACTATATAAAAATTTTCAATCATGTAATTTTGTTTGCACGTCCAATAATTATTTTACTATAAAACGCTGTAGCACGACGAAAACGGTGTTGTGCGCATGACATTATCCGCGTCCAAACACGCTGAGCAGCTGCCTTTTTAATCTTTTACCAATTTACTTCTAGATCTTAGAAATTTTCTCGCAGTAGGACATTACATAGCTATAATGCCCAGTCCACTTGGGAAGCAACAGTTTCGATGCGCGCGATTTCATTAGGTAAACAGTTTTCTAGGAAAATGTTTGAGCACAACATTTGCCTGCAGACTGTATACTACGTAGTTTAAACCCGTGGGATAATTATTTTCTTGAAAGCTCAGGAGCGAGAGAGTGAATTCGTACAGAGAAGAAGAAGAGGAAGTGGATAAATACTGAGAGTCGAATAATTTAACAGGAATTGCATATCCCACCTCCGGGGCAGCAACCCAACTTTCCAACAAGCCCTCGAGGAAAGCACGAGAAATTAATAAATATTTTTTCTCCTCTCCCAGCCCTTCTCCTTGGGAATCCCGTTATGGAATTTTTTTCACTTAATAATTTACCATTAAAAATTACCCGTCTAAGCTTGGACAATTTCGCACCCCAAGGACGCATTTAACTTCTAGGGTTTTGTATCCTGATCATCCACGTTATAAATGAGTACACTGCTATGCACCTGCACTGGACAACGATCCTCTTTCATTTCATTCTCTAAAGAAGGTGGACCGGAGGGTCAGGACGTTGAATATTTCAGCCAGTCGTTTTCTCTTCGCAGTCTCATTGCTCATTCGCCCTCCGTGTCCTCTTCCTGTCGCACGCTAATAATTCAGCGTTACCTCGAGAGCGTCGTCGAGTAGCCCGATATTATTCTGCGAGGCATGGACGTATCTCTGGGAAGGACAAGAGAAAGAAAATGAAGATATATCATTTCAACGCTACTTCAAATAGTAGACAGCCGTTAACTGGCCTCAACCGGAAATACGTTCTCTTGGAATCTCTCTCAGAGTCTTCTTGAATCCTCCATTATCCTTACCGCGAGCTGTATACACCGTATACTATATATCCTACACAAGATATCGTCCTCGGACTTTTCTACGTTTTCCACAACTTTTCTCAGCAAACACATTTTTTTTTTTTTCGCTTACACGGAGAGAGCCCTCGTCCTCAGAGACTTCCATCCGAGGTCAATAATCTTAGCATATAATGCTCGTATATTTTTCGAGACAGTAATGGCCAGATTCGAACGGCAAATAATAAATATTTCAATATTTAAGTATCCTCTTACGGTTCCATATCCACTTCGACCCGCTCTTGGTAAGGATTTGAAACAGATCCTACGTAACAAGAGAGTTGAATGCATACATATCATTGACGGGAAAATCTTTGAAAATAAAATTTCATCTGTTCAAGAAAATTGTCGAGAGTTTTCTGTATACTGATGGATTTACGACACGGATAGCTGGATGTTTCGGTACAGCTTAGATAACATAGTACATAATATAACATCTATCCCATCTTGAAAACTGATTGAACGGTAGTTATAGGGTTACACTCCATAATGGAAGGTAGCAGCGATAAGATTCTGCAGTATATAAACATACAGTAATGCAAGATAGAGAGAGAGAGAGAGGAAAAGAAGCGTAAGCATACATAAAGCGTTGTGTATTTTCTTTACACAGTCTGCATGGCTAAGATAGGGCATTGCTAGGTGGTAAAGTAAAGCTTTAAGGCGGTTCATAAAAGGGTAGTGCCATCGCATTAAGGTTCTTGTAAGCGGTTTAACCTTGTAATCCACCTTAAATAAGGACACCTGTGTTTTTTGAAGCCTAAAAATCTGAAGCTTCCTCGAGCGAGATACTGCATGGAATCTTATACTTTAATTCTTCAGCGACGTGGGAAAATCAAAAATAATAAAAAAAAGGACACTGCACGTGAATTATCAATCCTTTATCTAAGCGACTCTTGGCTACTTTGTTATCAGCACAGTAAAGATTACTGATCGATACTTGTTTTCATAAAAAAAAAAGGTGAAAAAGTAGAATCATTATTCTACAAGGGATTCGTTATATTTTTTCCACTTTTCTTTTTCTTCGGATATTTCTCTTAACAAGTATTCCTTGTTCGCCAAGGTGAAAAGAAAGGATGGGACATCGATAACCACGGACTTAGCTGAGAAAAATTTCGGCAAGCCCTTTTACTCGATTCCTTAAGCTGATTTGCCTATCGCTTCTCACATCAGTGGAAGGGTATGGTACACGGGATATATATCACAATGTGTATTTATTACGCGCTGATCCTCCGAAGGAAAAGTAAGCTTTGTCGAAAAATAGTCGAGAATAAATCATAGAGGCTCTTCTCACACTTGGCAGCGATCAGTAAAGGATGTCAATTCGTGCGTGTATCCAGCAACGAAAAGCAGTGAATATACGAGAAACGCAAATTCCGAAAAATTGTCTCTGGCTCAATGTGTAGCAGCCGTTAAATTTACGGATGGTGAATTCCTCAAGGATAACCTAACTGATGGTGTACCCAGGCAGATGGTGACTCGGGTACCTATCTGGATACGCGATATATCGACATAAAAATTGTCATATATACTATTTTTGTGAATTATAGGATAAATGAAGAAAAAAAAATGAAACGAATGACCATGTGCGACTGCATGGGAAAAATACCCCACAGGGAGATTCCGAGAGTCGACTGAATATTTACTGGTAAATTACGAGCGCAAACGGAAAAAAAATCATAGATCCTTTCAAAAGACGGTCAAAGCTTTTTATATTTCTTTTTTATTTCTCGTCCCATCATTTGTATCGCCGCTTATATAGGGATAACGACTACATTAATGTATCTTTTTGATGAGTGCAGTCAAGTTTATATATGCTTTCTTGAAATACTAGGCCGTGTACGAATATGTAATAATAATAAAAGTCGAAGATAAGCTGCTTCACGTACCGCTCATTAGGTTCAGTTAGATAGAAAAAAAAACTATAAAATAATATAGTAAATATTACAGACCGGAAGTTAAAGTTAAATTAGTCAAAAGGTAAAACAAGACGAATGATGGAATGAAAAAGAATCAAAATAAACTTAGAGATCTTTTGTGGAAAACAAGTCAACTAT